>JZSA01005784.1:0-15495 GCA_000956155.1 Cotesia vestalis
TTTTTTTTTTTTTTTTTTTTTTTTTTTTTTTTTTTTTTTAATTGATTAACTTATTGTCATTTTTTATTGACACAAAAAAATTTTTTTGATTAATTAACTGATATTGTCTTTAAATAAATTAAATTATTAAGTTAATAAATCCTTCTATCAGTGTATATCTTTTAATTCATCGATTCTATGACGAGATATAAATTTTAAAAGTATAAAAAAATTTTTCTAATGAATATAAATGTAAAAGATTTATCTTGTGTTAAAAAAGCAATTGAATCTCGATTTAAATTTATTACAGATTCAAGTGCAGTTGATTCTCATGATCGATCGTACGTAAATTGAAGCTCAATTATATCTCCCTCGGTACTAATAATATCGCTGACGGCTGGTAAATTTACAACTACAAACACTTATTATAACAAATAAAAAAAAAAGTGTCGCAGTATATCTTGTAGATTGATTAAAGCTGATTATCTTCGGTCATCGTGGGTCAAGTGTGTCTTAACCTCTCCTCTTTTTTTTTTATAAATAAACTCCATAATTACTTTCGACGATTTTTTTATCCTCGAATTATTTTACTTAAGCTGTTAATTTAACAGAGTAAGGTCATTTGAGATATAAATAATTTTTTCTCGTGATAGAGCTTCCATGGAGAACACGACCTACGTTACTTGCCGTGATATTATATGAGTAAGCGCAGAATCGTTATTGTGTTTACGCGGATTAAGACCTGAGTGGGGGATTAGGGATCGATATTCGCTGTCTACAACCCCTGTCGCCGGTTACTCCTCAGTTAGACACCCTCTAGGTAAAACACGCCTTAAAAATTTTTTATTGAAAAAATTTTGAGTGATAGAAAATTACGCGGTGATAAAAATAAAATATGACACCGGTGTTGATTGTTTCGAGGCCTCACAAGGTATTTATTTAATATTTAAATTTAATCGGTAATAAAATTTAATAAATATTTTTTAATATTATTTATATAACAAGTGGTTGAGATTATGAAAACATAAATAGAGAAGGGAATAGCATAAACCGGGAATTGGCCGACAGCCATCAACAAAATTAACCGCGTGTGTTTAAACTTTCTTCTCTTACTTCAGAGACAAAAATAGTAACCTACTAAATTGTTTTTCTCAAATAAAAAATTATTATTTAATTTTTTCGCGGCTTTCAGATATTAAATTCAAGATAGCCTTTTTGTTAATCTGAAGGAGTCAGAGAGGCTGTTGCTGATGCTCGCGGGTATTTCGCGGCCACACAAGTTATGGTTAATATTAAGAACGAGTCTTCATCTTCATCTTAATCTCCGGCGTATTATACTTATACACAATATTCTTGTTCTTGTTCTCGGTCTCGGTCTCAAACTTGTTGGCAAATAAAAGTTACGGGTGTATAGAATTAAATAAAAAACTAAACTCAACCCTCGACACAAAGTTTATTTTATGTTCTCAAGTGTAATACCGGCTTAGCATAGATTTACAATTTTTATCGCTGATAAACCTCATTTTTTTTTTTTTATCTAATAACAAAATTATTGAACCTTGTTCTTAAATTGTTTAAATTTTATTAAAAATAAATGAAACGTCGGAATTTAACAAATTGTTTTGAATGGTTGTTAGTAATTTATACTACTATTATTATTAATAATTACTTAAGTTTAAAATTCACAATACAAGTCAGGATGTAGGAGTAAAGAATTTAAATGTCGTTTGAAAGCATGAATAGCAAATAAAATAAAAGGCAACAAAGTAAAAGCCGAAACTAAAAAAAAAAAAAAACAACTTGAACTGAAACGTAGGACGTATTAACGATGCAATTAATCAGTAAAGGCTTTGTCGTGCAGGTGTACAATTGAAATAACGAATAAGGCTGCTCCACCAGTTAATTCACTTAACTTATATTACAAGAACAGTAATAATGTATTGCGCAATATTCTAAAGACCAGACTCGTTTAAAGTCTTGTGGTTTTTAATCTTTGTTCAATTATTGTTATTCACGTGATTTATACAATTATTTATTTATTTGTTGTTACAGGAATATGATTTGGAGCAAAAAATCGAGGTGGAAATAAAAATGCGCGAAGGCTCGGCGCGACTTTTAGCCGCCGCGAGACACAGAGCCCAGAGTTTGGAAGCAGCACGTGCTCTTCTGACGTCCAATGAACGTATGTCTGCTTATATGGCGGAATTGCAACGACGTAAAAAAGATGTCAACAAAACGAGGTAATTATTTTATATTTTTCTTTTATAAAATAAAAAATTGAAAAATTTAATTAAAATTTTTTTTAGTGTCTCTGGTAGCGCAGCGCGAGTCTCTTTATCGGAACTCCGCGTTCCACTGATGTGGCGCGACTCGGATCATTTCAAGAACCGCGGGGATTACCGTAGATTCGCGGTGTTTTGTTTGGCAAGAGTTGGGACTGAAATACACGACACTGCACTTATTTGTCCAGTTGATCGCGCCCAAACTGACATTACTTTTCCCGACGTATTGCTTTTGTGAGTATTTTATATTTACAAATACAAATATAGAAAAAAAGCCTTAAAATTTTTATCATTAACATTTTGGAGTCAAAAAGTCGATTCGTTTATTATTTTTTTTGAAAATAAAAATTTTTTTAATCTTATCGCGTGTCCTGAACATCGAAGAATAATTGATTTTTTTTTTTTTTAGCAATAACGTGCCAGCAGACTTTGAATTGACTCTCGAAATCTACAGCCATATTTTGCAAGAAGATTTAAGCATTGCGAGCACTCCTCGTCGGATTAAACGGACTATTCATTCCTCGATTTCTAAAACTGTTGGGAAAAAACTTGCCGCTTCGTTGAAAGATGAATTAAATTCTGGTAAATTGTAAGTGAAAGATTTCCAATCATTACTATTATTATTTATTTATTCATTTATCTATCATTAGGTTGACATAAAGCAGCAAAAATAATCAATTTAATTTTTTTAGGGGACCACAATTTGAATTGATGGCGTCTGCTAAATTAACTGTAGACGATACTGAAGAAAATATCCACACTCATGATTTAATAATCAATAATTTGGGTAAGTTAATTTATATTTCTTATGATAAGTATTTCTATATATGTACATATGAAAAATATATCAAAAAAACATGTGGGTACTCAAATTAAAGCTCTTGATGAGTGTAACATCGGGATGAGCTTATATCTTTAAAAACGTCAATAGTTAAGAAAATACAGAGCAATTTAACAGAAGTCATTATTTAATGAAGCAAAATTTTATATATTTATAGTTCAAAAATCACGACAGTCACATAGTGACTGCAAGATTGCTAGTTAAAATTTAATTAATAACATAATAACAATCTCATAATAAATTATTAAGAAAAAAATTAATTACAGAAAACAAACACCACGCATTGCCATTATTCGGTCATTTTTGCTGCCGACTCGCGGCGCAGTTAGACTGCATGACAAAGGATGTCCACACGGGCACAATCAGCATAAATAACAAGAAATGCTGGGCAAGACTGAGAAACTTTACGCTGAATGCCTGGGAGTCTCGAAAGCTGGCGGAAGACGAGCAGCCTCCAGTCCACAGCATCCCGATAAACCGCGAGACCGTGATACAGAAGTCCTCGAGCTCGGGGAAGGAGATCAGGGTGAGTAACAACATGGATGGCTGCGAGAAAACTTCCAGTCTAAAGCTCGAGTCGACGGAGGAAGCCCAGAAGTGGCTCAGACACCTGACTGATCACGTTGAGGACCACTTGAGGTGGAAACACGCCGCGGAAAGTGTCCAGGAGGTGCCTTATATCGAGAGCACCAGGAACTCTTTTATCAGCAAAAGGCAAGGCTCTCTTTATGATGAAACTCCGCTTATTGGTAGGTTTTTTTATTTATTTTATTCAGGGTTACAAAATATTTTCATTAAAAAATTTTTATTAAATTCAAAAATAATTTATTTTGTTTTAATTGATAAATTAAAATAAAAATGACAACTTAAAAAATTTAATTAATGCATTTAATAAAAATGAAATTGATAAATTTTTTATTAAGTTAATAAATAAAGAATAATTTTTTGTAACCCTGGTTTTGTTAAATTATTTTAATAATAATGATAATAATTTTATTTAAAATAATTATTTTTCAGAAACTGTGAGAACAGATTATTCAACGCGACCAACAGTACAACAAATATTCGGACTGACCCCTAGCACTAGCTTGAGCAGCTGCAGCAGCAACAGCCCCCCTAGTTTAAGATCCCGTTCTTTGAGCACCAGTGGTACAACAAAACTAAGTGCCAGTACTCTCAAATCCCATTGGCCATTTTCCAATAAAAATAATTAATTATTTTATAGATATAAAAATAGATTAAATACTCAAAAAGTCTCCTGCATTTTTTTACTTTTTTTTTTTTGAGACTGATCCATTTTTACTCGGCTAGTTTAATATAGCTTTAAATTAAATTTTACCACTGATAGCCTCTGAGGATAAATTTGATAATTAAAATCAAAAGTATTTTTCCACGACACGAAAAATTGATACCGAATTTATAAGAGATTTTTTTTTTTTGATAGATAACTTTCCTTTATATAACGAATAAGTATTTAAAATGAAAGTATATGCAATCTTTGTAGAATTTTCTGTATAAAGAATATTGATTTTATTTGATGTAAACAGAAATTATATGTTTATATATTATGTATTCAGTGAATATTAATCGCAATAAAATCAGTTTAAATTAAGTTGAAAAATTTTTTCCTTCCTTAGAAAATATTTATATATTTTACTATTGAAATTTCTTAGGTCTTCTAAATATTTTATTTAATTTTCACGTGAGAAATTTTTTTTATTAAAATATTAAGGAATAAGAAAAATTCTGTGTCCAGGATAGTTATATGATAAAATTTTTTTTTTTTTTTTTAAGTGAAATTTAGTGCCATTGCAATAATAATTATATTATTATACAATAAAAAAATAAGTCTATACCTATCAATGTCAAAATTTCAACATTACCTAAAAATAAAATCTGTAAAATAACTTATAACTAAATTTTATTACATAAGCGAAAATAATTTATACAAATATTAACCAATCTAAAAATACTTGCTAATATACAAAACAAATAAAATTTATTTATCATCTTTTTTGCTCTCAACCTCGCTGACCTTTGGCTGTCCAGGATTATCATCAGAAACAGTACCAATTCCAGTGTACTTTTTAGCAAAATTAGCAGCTTCCTCAAAGTGAGACGACAGAGTAGTAGACATAGTACCAAGAAGCGCGACCGCGACCGTGAAACCCTGAGCAGATACCCTAGACCTCATCATGATCTGCTGCATCGCGCTGTTTCCGACTCTCAGATATCCCAGACCAGTTAACAAAGCTATTGTCGTTGCTCCCGCTCCTACTCACAACAATTGTCATTATTGTCTAATCAATTGTTTAACAATTAAACTAATTACTGATAATTTGAGGTTAAACATTACCTAGCGGCACCAGAGGATTATCGAAAATCTTACGTTTGAATTTTGTTTTAAAATCTTCCTCGTCCATGCTTCCCATGTCAATTCGTAATTGCACCCAATCCACATCCTTTGGAGTTTCCATTTTATGGTTTTTTAATTAGTTATTAATTTAATAATAAATATCTACGATGTTACTTACTACTAAAAATAAACAACTGATGAATTTTACAACGCACTTTAATTTTTTATCTATTCTAGATGGCGCTTGTTAATTTTCTTTCATACCGACAGAAGTTAACAAAGTATTTTTTAAAAAACAAACCTTTATTTTTTTGCTATTAAAATGTTTTTAAAAGTTAAGTTAGCTGACACCTAAAATTTCCGCGCGAAAATTCAAATTTCAAAAATTCAAATTTTTAGACAAAAAAAATATGTAATAAAAAAATTAATTAATTAAAATTAAAAAATATAAAATTGATGAATTCATAAAGAAAAATAATTTTTTTTTTAAATCAAAGCGCCATTTAAAAAACAGGGACCCCAGATGTCTGGCTAGTGGTCACTAGTGTTTACAATCTGGTGTGTGCTACTGTGACGTGTTTGTAAATAATAGCGAATGAAATGACTTATGATTAGATTTATAGATAGATAAATTAAATAGTGGGTGTTAAAAGTGATTTAATTTGTTAAATAATTGTAATATTAATTTGAAAAAATTATAAAAATGTCGGAAAATACGAGTGCTGTGTCGCCGTCAGATAAATCTTTGTCTGGGAGTATGCTGTCAGACGATATCGAGGGGGTATCTAGATCACCTTCGACCTACTCAATCCGCGAGGACAAGTGGCCGGATCTTGTAGTTTCTAGGCCTAGGAAACTCGATGCCTGGTGGTCGCCTCGACGTAAGTTTTATTGTTTATTATTTTATTTTATATTTAAATTTATTTTGCTGGAGGTTCACGTTGGTACCTTTTACTCGTCGCCATTTTTTATTTTTTCCCGCGAAAATTTTTAAATTTATTAAATTAAAAAATTATTTTTGTTCTTTTATTTTTATTGAAATTTTTATATTTCTTAAAAAAAAAAAAATTGAGGTATTTGTTGATTTAAAAAAATTTGTTATTCCACTAAAAATTCAATAACCCTGTAAACATGTACAAAATTTTTTACTAATAAAAAATTATTTTAAAATTGAAAAAAAATTATCAATTTATTTTGTAAGAAGCTAAAAAAAAAAAAATAAAGTGAGTATAAAAAATCATACTTGAAGAAAATTTGAAATTTTAAATATAAGATAGGTGGCAGCAGCGATAAATAATAATAAAATTATGGAATTCCCCGAATATTGATTAAAACAGAGGACACTAGTGCGCTCGGTGGAATCAATATCAAAATTTAGTTACAAAACACAGAGCGTTTAATTGTCAAATATCCCACAATTTAAATATAATTAATAAAAAAAAGTGTTGTGCGAATTAACTGAGCTTGTAAATAAGAGTCTGCAAGAAAAAAAAGGAACAACGGTGAAGAATAATTAACTATAGAAAGATTAATGAGGCAAGAAACAAACACAAAAATTCGTCCGCCGGGTGACATTCAGCACGGAGGCGCGATGATTGACCAGGACATGGCCGGTGCCCAAGACACAATTTACTTGTGCAATTTCCGGGTCTCTGTCGACGGAGAGTGGCTCTGCCTGAAGGAGCTCCAGGACGTCGAGTTCTCGATGCAGGACTCGATGCAGAGGTCCCCCTCGCCGCCTCTGGCTATCAGCGGTATTGAAAAAACTCATCACCGTCATAATGACTCGTGTTTGAGATTAAATCAACAACGGCAATTGCGCTCGCAGTCTGATCTTAAGAATGAGCTTTGTGACATTCTAAGCCCACCGCAAATTCACCACTTCAGCTTGTGTTTGTATTTGTTCAGCTACTTGTTACTTGTACTTGCACTTGTCTGGTGCTGCTTCTTCATATTCTCATTTTTCATTATTTTAATTCTAATTTTGTGTGATTTTTTCGAGTCCAATCACTGTCTAGGTTGTCAAAAATTTTTAAGGTCAAAAGTGAAAGTTCAATGTTGAATTTTTTTATTAAATTAGACAGAGATTGAATCTCAGTGCTGGCAAAAATTATTTTTATTTTTATTATGTCACAGCAGTCACATAGTGACTGCAAGGTTGCTAGATATTAATTTAATAAAAAAAAAAATTACTCAATTTTCTAAAAACTAAAATATATCCATAAAAAAATTAAATTCCTGTTTAAAAATTAAAAAATTCAAATAAAATATCAATCAACCTAAAAATAAGAAAAAAAAATATTTTAAAATTCCAGCGCGTGATCCAGTAATAATCGAGCGAAGTAACTTAGTAAATATATCAAAACTAATCGTAAAAGAACTGATAGAAACATCTTTAAAATACGGAAGAATGCTCGATTCGGATCACATGCCATTGCAGCATTTCTTCATCGTCCTCGAACACGTTTTGCGGCACGGTCTCAGACCCAAAAAGGTAGACCTAAAATTATAAATTTAATTTTTATCACCCTCATTATCATATTAATTATTCCAGGGTCTTCTCGGTCCAAAAAAGGAGCTTTGGGACATTTTGCAATTAGTCGAAAAATATTGTCCAGAAGCCCAAGATATTACCTCAAGCATCCGCGACTTGCCTACTGTGAGGTACGGGGTCACTTAAATTGATTGAATAAATTTAATTAAACCTTCAATGTCTAATAATTACATAATTATAGAACGGCGATGGGTAGAGCTCGCGCTTGGCTACGAATGGCATTGATGCAAAAGAAATTAGCGGACTACTTAAAAATTCTGATCGACCACCGCGATGATTTGCTATCAGAATATTTTGAACCCGACGCTTTGATGATGAGCGAAGAAGCTATTGTTATCATGGGCTTGCTTGTTGGTCTCAATGTTATTGATTGTAATTTTTGTGTCAAGGTAAAAAATAACCGAGTTTTGTACAACATTCCTCAATAAAGTAATTGTTCAATTGTGATTGGTCATTTAGGAAGAAGATCTTGACTGCCAGCAAGGGGTCATCGATTTTTCGCTATATTTACGCAACAGCAATCACATACCCGGTGATTCTCCGGACGAAGAGCTGGAGAACGACAATATGACCACTGTGCTTGATCAGAAGAATTATATTGAAGAGTTGAATCGTCATTTGAAGTAATTTATCGGTTCCATAATTCTTGATCCTCTGACAAAATATTCCTGACAAAATTTTATTTTAACAATTATTAATGGTTTTTCAACAAATGATATTCAGTCGCGTGGATATTTTTTTTGGAATATTTTGTCACAGGTTCAAGATGTCTGATACCAATTTATCTGATGCTGTGATTAATTAAATAGAAATGAAATGAGAATGTAAATTGGATGTTCAATTTTTAGCGCTACAGTTAAAAATTTACAAGCCAAAGTTGAATCTCTGACAACGACGAACGCTTTGATGAAAGAAGATCTGTCAATAGCGCGCAATAATATTCTGTCGATACAAGAAGAAAATCGACAGCTGAAGAAAGAACTTGGAATTGAAGTTAAAGACACTGTTGAGGTAATACTGTTGAGAAATTGGTTATTTTTGAATTAAAACATTCTTTGATATTCTGATTTAATTTTAGACGGGAAAAACCCCGATTAAAATCACCGAAACTACTTCAGAAATCGAGGAATTGAGAAGCAGACTTGAGAGTGAGAAAAAATTAAGATCTGACGTCGAAAAGGAATTGGCTTTACAGGTTTTTCTTTTTTTTTTTTTTTAGTTTTATAAAAGTATTGAACTACGACAACTACTTTAAATTAAGAAATAGTGACGATAAATATTTTTTTTTTAATCAGGTTAGTATGAAATCCGAGATGGAAGTTGCGATGAAACTTTTGGAAAAAGACATCCATGAAAAGCAAGACACTATTATTTCCCTAAGAAGGCAATTGGAGGATATAAAATTGATTAATTTGGAGATGTACAAAAAATTACAGGTGGATTATTTTTTTATTGATTTTAGATTGTGAAAAAATTTGTTATATGGCTTGATATGGTCTAAAATTTCCATACATAAAATTTAATAAGTTTTGATGGCCATATAAAGCCATACATATGGTAATTCATGACCAGATTAAACCCTGCAAGGCCTGGTATGAAAACTGGCTAAATTAAAAAATTTTTTCACAGAATTTTTTTGAAAAATTCCTTTAGCGACTTAACCCATTATTTAGCAGGATTTTATTGATTTACCAGTTAAAAATAATTGTTAGGATGTATAAATAATTAAACTTGTAGGAATGTGAGGTGGAATTGACGCAAAAAGGTGAGATGGTGAGCCGTCTTCACGCAAAAACGAACCAGATCGGTAAAATTTTAAACAATCTAGAAAAGTATAACCACCTAATGAAAGACTGCGATGGGAAAACGCCAACGACGCCTAGTTCAACAAAAAGTTTTGTTAAAATAAGCCCGCTTTCTCCAAAGTCACCGCCCTCTGCTGAGCTTGGAACTTTCCGGGACAGAGATTTCAGAGCGGAGAAAGCCGCTAAAGTAGAAGTTGATGACAAAGACGCTGAGATTCGCAATTAAACTTTGTTTAATGTTACAAATCATTTATTCTGTTGTCTTAGGCTTAAGCTAAAATCAATCGATCATTATCTAACAATTACTATTTTAACTGTCATTGCTATTATTCGAATTTAAATTTGTATCAATTGATAAGGCCAAATAAAAAAATTTTTGCTGTAAAAATTCATTTCAGGACTGCGAGAGTTCGCTTAAGCACAAAACTGAAGTTATTGTCAAATTGGAAGCTCAGACATTGTCTATGTCTGAGACCATTCAAAAAATGGATCAAAAGTACGTTTATTGTTTGTTGTTTTTTTTATTTTTATCTCGAATTAAGCACGACGTAAATTTATGAGACTGTTGATGTATTTTAATTAGCAATACAATATTAAATAACACCCCGAGTCGAAATTTAAGTCGTCTACGATTTAAATTTTAACTCGGAACAACTTTCAAATTTTCACTAATCTTCGGCTTAATTAATGTTACAGTTATTCGAAATATTTAACAAATTAATACTCTACCCGCTCCCACTAATAAGTATCATTGTATAAATATTATTATTATTATTGATAATAAATACGTAAATAAATAAACTGTGTCTTAATTACTTCCTAATGAATTTTTGTTTATGTTAATTTTTATAAAGCTCCGAGCATTGATTTTGTATCAAACTTTAATCACAAGATCTTGCATTTTATTACTAGTTATTATCTTTGATTAATAGACTTTTTAAATAGAAGAATAAATTTAGAGATAAGTCAATTGGACTTGAGAGATTAATTAAATTTAATTGTAGTTTATTTTTTTTAATTTAGGTCATATTTTTGATAGTAATTATAATATTCAAAATTAACATTGTTCGAGTAGACAATCAAACGGCGTACTTGATTGAAAGTTATAACTAAATTCCTCTCCAAATTACATCATCCGTACGTTCATTATTCCCGTAAATAATATTCTTTGTTTGGTGAAAATAATTTTCATTGTTCGGACAAAAAAAAAAAAAAAAAAAAAAAAAACTTTTTTTTAATTACTGCTTCATGACTTTGCATGAATAAGTTTATTTTTTAATTAAAATTTTTAATTTCTCATTGAAAAGTTTTAGATAAAATGATTACTAAGTTTGTGGTTGCATGAAAAAAGGGAATTTAATTTTCTATTCCTAAATAAATATTTGAATTGAAATAAAATGACCCAGTTAATTCTTACCATTGATTTTTTTCTTTTTACATTATTTAAATAAGTACTTTATAATTAAGTACTGAAATCGATAATTTTAATTTTAAATTTTTAGGGTAAGAAAATATTTAAGATTTTTAAGTTTATTTTTATGAAAACGTTTCATCATCATTATTATTATTATAAATGGAAAAATTTGTAGTTTTTAGTAATGAAAAAATCAAAATGATAATAATAATAATATCAAGATAATTAAAAAAAAATTTTTTTAATTAAAATTTTAACATAACATAATGAATATGACAATTATAAATTGAAATATTAACTCAAATAATTATCTTAATTTTTTTATTAAATTTTGAAGGTAAAAAATGTAAAACTGTGTCATTTTATTAACCAATTAAATAAAAATTAATGTAAATTTTGCATGAGTAAAAAAAACACGCAATAATATTTTAGATGTACTTTTTAGCGGGTCATAAATAAAGTAAAAGCAATATAAGAGATAATGTTTTTATGTATGATTTAAAGGTGCAAAGAAATAGACAATGTGAGGTCGGGAAGTGAGGAACGAGCACGGCTGCTGGATGCCAAAGTAGCCGAACGTGAGGCACGAGCCAATGGAGTGGAGAGAGAATTAAAAGTGGAACGCGAGTGGCGTACTTCACTTCAAGAAGCCTCTGTTTCAAGCACTGAAAAGATTTCCCAGCTATTGCAAGAAATTGACCAGCTGAAGAGCGTTCACGAGGTGATAAATCTAATCCCCATCTATTTACTTTTTTTTTTAAGTTTTTTAACAACTATTTATAAACATTTATATTCTGTGATTTTTTTAGAAATATCTGACCCTCCAAGAAGAGCACTACGCGTTACGAGAAATTTGCACCGAGCAAGAACGCACACTGGAAGAACTCGGCGGGCAATTAAGCTTAGCGAAATTAGCGGCCTGCGAATTACGTGAAGCCGTAGACAATGCGCAATATCAAGCAGCTAATAATGAAGGAACTAATGGTACTCCAACATGGGCTAATGATCGACTTGTTACTAATTGCAAAGGTTGTAATCGAGAGTTCAACTTAACTCGTCGTAAGGTAATCAAACTTCTTAATTACTATTTTACTTTTTTTATCTAAAGTTTTACTTTGATTCATTTTCCAACGCTGATATTAAACCCGAAATTTTATTATTATTTCAACTTTAAAAAGTTGGTTTTTATTTTATATCTCAAATTTTGACTAAAATATGAGCGATATCCAAAAATTATACGATCCCTTTTTTTGTAGAAAATTTAATAATCCATAAAAAAAAGTATTTCATGATTTTTTCGTATCTTTGATATTAATCACACAATTTAAAAATAAAACTATCGTCGTAAAAATAATTTATATTTAAAAATAATATCTCTCACTCTTGTAATGATATTGATGGAATATATGGTAATACTGACATGAACATACATATTCACAAGCTCCTTCTGGCCCGTCAATGTGTTATGTGATAATAAAGACGTTGAGGATTAGAATCCGGAACTTTAAAATAGAGTTTTTTAGGAGCAAACAGTGGCGCCCCTGATCTCACGCGTTCCAACGCCTCGGACAACCCACTCTCGAGTTATTGCATAATAACACGTTCACGTCGTTACCCTTTTTTCCTTTTTATTTTATTTTATTCGTACTATTTTTAAACTTTTTTACTCCACACCCGATATTACCATACTCGATGTGTTAAATATGCCAGTCCTGTTAAATAGGGGCTTTTGCTGTACCGACAGGAAGCTACAACGCAAAAAGACACAACCCTTTTTTTTTTACCACCGCAGTTTACTTTTTACGGATTTTGTGTCTAAATAACTGACAAAAGATATTAAGACATTTTTTTATCAATCCTTTGTCGCCAGAGGGCTTTTCTTGAAAGAAAATTTACAAAAAATTTCATCAAATTTATTCAATAAAATTTTTAATTCCTACTTTTACACTGGTAGAAGGGTTTAGTTCTATTTTATCAAGATTTAGTAAAATTAAATAAGCATAATTATAAATGATTTATATTTAAAATATATAATTCTATCTTTGAATTTTCGACTCAGTAATTTAAATGAAAAATGATCAATAGTCGGGCTTTGTATAATAAAATGTCAAAGTAAAATAGTAATTTAAAAATGAGATAAATGTTCGCGGTAGAAAGTATCCTTAGAAGGTGATAAGACATAAAAGTAAACTCCTTTAAAAAAAGCTAAGCGGTTGAGTGTGTGGTCCCGCATCTGGCGGTACTCCAAATTCTCTCAAGGGTTCACGACATTCAGATCGTAAGTCACCAGCAACGGGACGGTTCAATAATTAACTTTGCGGAATCGGTTATCGGTAAGGAAAGTTTATTCCAGGACGGGAACAAGGACGATATGGGTAATAGTGTCGAGTGGAAAGTCTCCGGAGAGAGAAACCCCGAGCTTATTTATAAGATTCAATTTGGATGTACTCGTTTTATTTAAAAATAATAATAAAAATAGAATTAAAAGTATTTCGGGAATAATGCCTTCAGTTCCGGAGCGTTAAGCTCTATACCGTCTTTATACATAATGGGCATGCTCTTCCGCAAAACTGTGAAAAGGGGAAAATCCGTAATCGCTACAATTTATGGTTTCTTTTCTTCGCTTGCTTGTACGACCACCATTATTATTATTATTATGATTATTATTACTCTGCCAGTACGAGGGATATTACACTGTTTTTTATTTTTTTCTAACTGAACCCGCATTTTTTCACTTTAATATCAACTTAATCATTATTTTATTACTTCCAGAGTAGGAAAATTTTTAATGGAAAGACAATACATTGATAGAATGATTTTTTCAAATGGAATTATTCATTTAAAAAATTAATAAGATTTTTAACTTCCCATTGAAAAAAATTAAAAATTTTTCAAAATTCGAGAACTTCAAAATAGACCATTGGAAAATTAAATTATTAATTCGAAATTACAGTGAATTAATTACAACCCTGATTGCACTTAAATAATTTTTTGTAAAATGTAATTGATTATCAATTTGGTCTTATATTTGCAGCACCACTGCAGAAACTGTGGAAAAATATTCTGCAACGCTTGCAGCGACAACACAATCGCGCTGCCGAATTCAGCGAAGCCAGTACGAGTCTGCGACGAGTGTCACGTTTTTCTGGTCGGCCGATACTCTGTTCTCACTCCTTAATACAACGACTAGAAAAGTAATTGCAAGAATAAATAATAATTATGAAGATTAAAAATAAAAGATAAATTTTATGAGAATTGGAATATTTTTTTTATCGAATTGACTTTGTAAATCTATTTATCTAAAAAAAAATAAAATAAAATAAAAGCTAAATTGAAAAACAGAAGGGATAAAAATCATAAAATTAATTAATTAACCCTCTATTTGATTACTCAAAGTTTATTAATTAAAATAGTTGGCCAGAAAAGTTTTATTTTTGCCTTACACCCGATCGAGCAAATTAAATGATAGTGGGGGCTTAATAGGCACGAGGGGATGATGTAAGTTTAAGTTGAGTTAGGAGTGTGTTAAAGCGTGAAAATAGATAGATTGAGGTGCCCAAAAGAGGGCGGAGGAGCTAAAGTAAAGAGAGGAGGAAAAAGGAAGGAGGCACCAGTGAAGAGTGAAGAGTGAAGGAAATTTATCGTCATGTATCCCTACTCTTATGTAAACTCGTTTGCTCTACTGTCTATGGCTATGACTTCAGAAAGCTCGTTAGCTCCGCGATACGTTAACGAAACCCTTTTGTAAATCAACTACAAATTCACATTGATTATTTGATGTTAGTGCAGTTTTACATACCCGACATTTTAAATTATAAAAACTTTTTTTTTTTATAGTCAAATTTACTCTTCAAAATTTATCTTAAACTTTTTTTGAGCTCTTTAAAGTGCCCTTGAAATTTATTTCTAAAATAAATTTTATTATTATAATTATTTTTATAAATTTTCCTGTTTTATTTAAGATACGATCAAATCCATAAAAATTATTTTTTGGTTCAAGAATTTTTCTCTCGATTCAAGTCAATTTTTTTTTACAGTGGACAAAAAAGATATTGAATCCTAAAAATCGCTCAAAACTCTCGTGAATCTAATCGATAATTCTGGTTGGAATCGCAACATGCTCAACATTTAAATAAACCCGCAAAGAATGATGTTCGCGGTACTGCGATGATCAAAATTTAAACGGGAGCTGAACTGGTATTATCACACTGGTCGATTTATCAAAAATTCATAACTTTTAAATTTTTGATCTGTTATTTGTGAT
>JZSA01005786.1:0-14866 GCA_000956155.1 Cotesia vestalis
TTTTTTTTTTTTTTTTTGTCAGCTAAACGAATTTGATACAAGATGAAGAGTAATTTGATAGATGGGGACACAGGTGTGTTGTTATTGGCTTAAGTAAAAAATATATTCCGGGGATGACACTCTCAGAATTGATTAGATATCTTTTTATATCTGTCTCGGACGGTTTAATGATAACAAATCGTTTGGATTAACCGGATCTCATCTAAAATTATTTTATTGACTTTTTATTGAACTAAAATTTTTTATGCAAATTTTTTTTTTAATATGCACACACTACTCTTTATATTTTATTTGCATAGGAGATAGTGATAGGGATTTAGCATCGCGATGAAAAAATACACTGAGAAAAATCCCAACAGTTGTATTTTTATTAAAATAGTTATTACAACTATTTATTGTTCACATAACTATTAAAAAATATTTTACTCAAGAAAAGTATTTGTTTTCATATATCACTATTTTTTTGTAGTTGCAGCTACTGATATTTTCTCTGAGTGTAGGATAGAATATTGGATTTGCGGTTTTAAATCTCATGATAGTTATAACCCACCCGTACTTTTTCCTCTTTTAAACTCTTACACCAGCGTGTCAAGGGGCTTATATAGGCTTGCCAGCAAGCACTAAACCCGTACCCCCGGCGAAAAGAGTGCAACGTCCTCGTAAATCCTCCTGGCATTGGACCACTCTCGTCGTCAAATTATAAAACACCAATAAATCTAATTGTACGGCGGACTATTAGTAATTGCCTGAATAGGAGCAAAAAAACTTTAAATAAAAGTTAAAAATAAAAAAAATAACGTAGCAATCCAGTTGGAGCTTTTACTCTTGCAGTGGGTTAGGCTCAAAAATAAAATAAAAACGATTGTATCGTTTCACATGCTCCGACAACATATTTTACATTCCACCTTCCACTTTTGCTTCCACCTGTGTAATGTATCGTAAGTTGCGTGCATTGCTTTAATTTATTTTCTCGACAATTAACACTGATGGGTCAATTTGAGACAAACTGTTACTTTTTTCACATAAATCTTGCCGTTATCCGGCCAATTGATACCGATGTTAATACAATACATAAATATAAACAATAATTAACACGGAGTTAATTTAATTTTGAAATAGGGAATAGAGAAATTAATAACTGGTGACTAGTTATAGAAACATAGAAAGGTAATCCTCTTACCCAGAAGATAAATAAAGTTCAGATAGATTGAATGTGTCAAGATAGTTGTCGCTTAAGCAACTCTGGAACTAGATTTCGACTTGGTATACAGATTAGATATTGCCAGTAGAGTCGAGGGAACCAAGTGAGCGTGGCCTGGCGAAACAGAAGGGTTCACGATTGAGACAAAGTGCCGTGAGGGTGGATTTAAATTACCAAGTTACCTTTAATGAGCTAGATAATAGATCTGTTATAAATATTTATTCACCTATAGATTTTATATTATTATTATCATTATTATTAATGGAAAAAATTTACGTTTTTAGTAATGAAATAATAACAACTCGCAACTTTGCTATTATTAAATAATAATAATAATAATAATAATAATAATAATAATAATAATAATAATAATAATAATAATAATAATAATAATAATAATAATAATATCAAGTTTTTTTGAAATTTTATCATTATTATTTTGCAGTTTTTAAGGTGATTAAACAAGATAGTACTGACAAAAAGCCCGAAGGATAATTGGATGAAAATATTTGATTGAATTTAGTCATATAAATAGTTGAAAGTTAATTAAAAAAGATGAAATCCACGCTCATACCGTACTAACAACTTTAAAACATTATAATTTGCAGTATTTAAATTAGTATTAGTCATCGTAGTTGTACTTGTACTTTGGGTTGTACCAGTGTGGAGCTCTCAACGGTTAGCGTAACGAGAAATAGTTTAAATTGGGTCATGAGTGGCCGCCCATTTATATTTACTCGTGTTCAGTCCACAAAATCACTCTTCAGAAAGGATTTTCAGTAGCAAAGGAAAAATTAAACTGTCAATATTTATTTTTTTTTTTCCTCTGATTATTCCACTGACTACATCATTTATTAATGGTATTAATTGAAAGTATAAAATAAATGTTTACACAACCCAATTAGCTATTAATTTGAAATTTAATAACCGCAATAAACAATGATCTCTGATCAAGAGTAATGAGACATTATTCGGTGTATTTGACGAGTAATTAATATTCATCAAAAGTCAACATCTAGTTTAACAATTGGGTATCAGGCGTCTTGATCCTCCGACAAAATATCCCCGAGACTAAATATCACACAAAATCCATGATTAAAGGGCACAGTACGGTAACAAGCTTATGTGCTTCTTTTCAGATTAATTTATTGAGAAATGTTGCAAAAATTATTTTTTTTAATAATTCCCGAGTTTTAAACTTCGACTTAGGTTTTGAATTTTTTTATTAAAAAATTTAATTATTTAATTATTTTGTTAAAGGATCAAAAATCATGGAACTACCAATTTAGAAGGTGTAATTAATTAAAAAGCGTCTGTCTGACGGATATAAACATAAATAGTTGATAATTCTGGTGACTGTAGCACCCGATTGCCTGTTTAGTTATCGCCTAAAATTGATGAGTCCAGGCGACGACAAGTTTAGATGCGTGCTAACCAGTAATCCACCCAGCTCCCCGACACATGACAGATTAATCAGTGATTTAAGGTCCCGGAGAATTAAAATTATAACGCCCTTGATACCTTGATACCACTAAAATAGTCAGAAGATAGATAACAAATTCCCCCTTTTTGAAAATTTAAAGACACAGAGGCAATAAACTTGAGACGATTACAAATGGCGGGTCCGATAATCGAGATACCGAGGAGGACTAGGTATGGCTTTGATGTTGGCAAGTCATGGCTCATCGCAGATCTCAGGAAGGGAGCAAGCAAGGATAATCGCGTTTCGGTGATGGCTCACCGATCAAATCATGTCTCAAGCCGACTTGAATTGCCATACAAGTTAACTCCGAGTCCAGTCTCAATCGGTTGATATTGATCGTGTGTATAATCTCGGGACACTACAGCTCTACTACACAGCATAGCTGGACGTTATTACAGAGTAGTTTCGGCGACCCATTCTACCACTACAAAACACTGTTATTGCACTGAATAATCCACCAGAACCGCCGTCCATACACCACGCATTTACAATTCATATCTGAATTAGTATCACCGTCTTCGTCTTAGTCCGTTCACGAGATAATGTTCTCCTTCAGCTGCTATATTTACGAGAATCATCCGAATAACTTTTCAGACGATCCGTTTTACCCTGATTTATTATTATTGTCAAGAGACAGCTAAATACCAGCAACCTTAATTTTTTACAATACTAAAATTATCCGACATTTTTAATTTTTTTTTCATTTATTCAATATTAAATTATAAAAAAACATTTTTAAAAAATTGCATGTGTAATTTTTAAAATTTTCTACATGTGAAATTTTTTTAAATAATTTTTCAATAAAATAAATTATTAAAATTTTTAAACGTCAGATAAATTAATTTTTTATTGAGTTTTAGAGATGGGTGGTTATTTTTATAAAGTTAGTCAATTGAAATTCTATTTTTTGATGAGATTTAAGGCAATAGAGAACTTGCATTAATTTAATATTAATAAAAATTCATTTTTAAATTATAAAAAACATTCAGTCGCAATTTTTTTTTAATCAGTTTCACGCGATGAATATTTAAATATTTAATCAAAAAATCAGTAAATTAATTATTTTTTAATAATACAAATTAGCAAAATTAATAATTAAAATCACAGAAAATTCGAGTTTTCTTTATTTTAGGTACATTAAAGAATTCTACTATTGCTTAGAACAAATTGAAGATGAATATTTAATTTGATATAACTAATGAAAGCTGATCTAGAAAGTACGCAGAAAAATTTGTCGATTACAGAGAATTGATAGGGTTTATTTGTTAGAGAAGGTACGGGTTGAAATGGAAGCTAGAAGGTTGTATAAAGTAGCAAAGGGGCGCCCCGGAGGTTGTATCGAGGAATGGGTAATATGCGAACGTGCCCAGCCTTGTGATTCGTTCTATTTTGCTCAGCAGGATCTTGAACAACTCGCAGTATGATCAACTCAAGTGGAACTAAGTTAAGAGTCTCATCTCTTTTCAGTGCTCTTGTTCTCTCGAAATAAAAGGACAGACAACTAAATCTACATCATCCGTAAAGGACGGATATTTCATGCACATTATGTCACCGATGTCAAAGAATCTCGATCTGGAATAAATCTCGTTCAATATTTGTTCACTCGATTCGATACAAGTTATCAAAAATCTATAAAATGTCTCTGGAAAACCGCCCAGTCAATTGTTCAAACTTTTTTAACCTTTTTTTCACTTCTTCGTCATTGATTTTAGCATACCGTTTTTTTGTCACCCCAGCTACCGTAATTGCGGTCGAACTAGCGGACCGTGAATACCAGATTTTTTTTTTCAGGTGTCAAAGGTCATCACGAGAGGGCTATGTTTTAAATTTACGAAGGAAAAAGTGCAAAAGGAAACGGTCAATTTCTAAACGAACTGTTCGGGGTTTCTTTTTGATTGGGACAAAAATAAAAAAATGTTTTTACGTTTTTGTAAGCTAATCATTTGTAAGAGTAATTGATATGAAAATTTTTTTGAGCTTTTTACAATTTTTCTGACAGGTTTAGAGATAAAAATTTTTAATTTTTGTATTTTTTTAAAGTTAAATTGTTCACTTTTTTTATCGAGTAAAATCAAAATTATACCATAAAATTCTTATTCTCTTAAGAATGTAGAATTTTGGAAGTATTTTTTTGAACTTCAAACTCTTTAACAGCTTTGACTCCCTAAAGCTAGCAAAATTGAGGGAACTTTTTTATTTTTTACTGTAAAGTCCGAAACGTTTGATATTAAATGCACGCAGAGTATCAAAACACACATAAAAAAGAAATTCGAAGTCGGTTTTAGCGCTGGTAAATGAAGAGCTGGCATAATCCTAGCCCGACCCGCTTACTCAAACCCCCGTAAATTCACCGAGTTGCTCAGCTATATATATATATATATATATGTAGGTATTCGCTATTTCGGAAACTTTTTGGTTTTGCTCTACACTTGTACTTCCTCTATAAAAGAAAAACTTTAAACCAATAATTAACAGCCTTTTCTCATTTAAAATTATAAATCATAAATTATAATTATAATTTCAGATTTACCGAGGTTTGGAAAACCACTCAACAATCTCACCATTTCAGTCGGCCGCGAGGCTATTTTTACTTGCATCGTCGAGAATCTAGGTCCTTACAAGGTATTTCAATTCAACAATTTTATAATCAATTATTTTATAAAAATTCTGTAATTTTTTAAAACTATTCTCGTAGAAAAAAAAAAAAAAAAATATTTAAAATGTAAGGAAATGTTTTCATCAAGACATTTGTATACTTCCATCATCGTAAGGAAATAATATAATTTTATTAAAGCACCGAAATTAGTTTGCGCGTACGGAAGAGCTAAGGGAGACGAAAAAAAATAAAAGTTTGTGTTTTTTTTTTTTTTTTCCATTCAAATAAAACCTAATTGAAATGATAAAATCTCAAAGTTTATTTTTTCTTTTATTATTACGACTTCCGCGGCTACAATTTGGGGAACCACGGCAATTACCGGAGGATAATTATATAAAAAATCAAAACTTGATAATTATAAATTTTTAAACACAATCTTGGGAAAGTTTAAATACTTTTGGGGAAAAAAAAAAATAAACAGCTATCGCGGAAACAGTTTGGAAGATAGCAAATACTAGAGTTGTACCAGCGAGAGTTTGTGTTTCTCAAGAAATTCTAATTACTTTAAACTGTTTCCCATTTACGAGAAGTTTTAAAATTATGTAGTTAAAGCTAGACAAAATATCTGAAGGAGTTTGTTTGGTAATTGCCGCCGGTTAATTTAATTTTGAATTGACGGAATTCGGAAAAAAAAAAAAGAGATACCAGATGCCAGATACTAGGTTAAGTATTTGTTAGTCGACATAATGGGCTTACTGGGTAATTGTTATTTAGTGGGAGGTTGATAATAAAATGAAGAAATATCGCGTTAATATTTAAAGTAACCGAGAGTAAGTAGCCCGCTCATTAAATATTTATGAAATGCTAAAGCTTTCATGCTATTTGTACTTGGAAAAATATATTAATAAAATATTTTTTCTCGTGTTTTTTTTATTATTTTTATCGTTCTTTCCCAACTCGGTGCCAGAAATTATAAAAGTCAGACAGATATTTATTTTTATGCCGCTAAGATGGACTTGGTAAATATTTACAGGTTGTAAGACTATTTTAACTGACTTTTGACTGGTAAAGTTTACTTATTATTAAGTTAAATTTATTACTTTATGATTTTTATAAATTTAAAAATTATTTTCCTTTTTAATTTAATATCTATAAAAATTAACTCTCTTGTAGCGAAAAAATTTAGCGACCATGCGACATCTATCAGGAATATTTGGAACTTAATAAAATAATAATTTAATCATAATTCTGCGAAATAAAATTACAGAACAAAAATATTAAAATAATTAACCAGCACAATTAGTACCCGACAGTTGGAAGTGAGTGAAATAATTATTTCCCGTAAAACAGACTGTAAAAAGGATGTGTAGTACAACAATAATTTTCTAATGATAATTATACAAGTGTATTAATTAAAATTTGATTGGAGTAGAGCATATGAGGTTGATGTACAAGAGATCGATTTCCAATGAACCTCTACCGTTATTAAAGCCATATAAGTGTGTACTCTCGAGAGCGAGAGGATGAAATATTATTCCAGCGTATCTAGTGGCCGAGTGAGTGAGTAACTAGAGTTAAAAGTACATTTATCGGCATCACGATAATAATTACCTCTTTCTGCTCTCTTCCTCTTCGAAAAACACACACACATATACACTCTCACATAAATTTTATCGCCCTCTCGTTACATATGCAACCCTTATTCCTGAAACCAAGTTACCCGTCACTGAATATCGACGGACTGCAATTTCTGTCAGGAAATATTCCAATGACAATATTAAACCACTCAAGATTATTCATTTTGTTCATAACTATATACAACATATTATACAGACAGACAAATTTATTATCGATTAATTAATTATTTATAAAAGCCTTTTTACTCGTATCCCTATTCGCTGGCACTTTAAATGTCTGTTTGGTAATTAAATTGGCTGTTTATCAGTGTAATGCGATGCTCGATGCTAATTTTCTCTGTTTGTCATTCTCCAATTTTAATTAAATATTTACTCTGTAGGTAATTTTATTACCGTGCGACTTATTAATTAATTTACTGTTGAAACTCAATTGTTAGTCAATCACTGTAATTAATTTTGATAAATTACTCGGTGTTATTAATCACAAATATTCAAGACAAATAGTCCAAAATTTACGGGGAAAAAAGTAAACTCTGTTAAATAATAGTCGATTTGTAATAAATGCTACAATTTATTTTTTACATAGAAGAAAATACTATTTCAAACAGTAATATTCGCTACGTGAAAGTCTGAAATGTTAAAGTTTAATAATTAAGAATTATATAGTGATTATTACTTATTATAAATCGACTGTTATTTATTACAGTTTACTTTTTTCCGTGTATGAAAAAAAAAAAAAAAAAAATACCCAATTTGCTAAAAATAAATTCCTCCAAATGTCAGTACAGTGACATTTAATTCAGAAAGCTGATAAAAAATTACCGTCGCGCAAAATATCACCGGGTTAAATTTTAATGAAATATTCTAACCGAGTTACAAATTTATTATTAACAAATAAACTTTCGTACAATAATTTGATTAAAAAATTACTAAATTATTCAAGTAAATAGATATTGATCTGAGATAAGCTAATAATTCTTCCCACTGGAGTATTTTCGTCCATATCTCGAAATTCTCAAGCTGAATGATAGAATAAATAATTTAAAAGTATAAATTTAAATATAACAAATTAATTTAGCCAATAAAAATAAAAATGAAGGTAAAAGATTAAAGATAGGAGTCGCCTCGGTGGTTCATTAAATTCATTAGATAATCGAAAGAGTTTTAAAATGAATAATAAAAAGGGTGGTTGTTAATCTACTTCTGTGCCATCTATCCTCGACAAGCGTACACATGACAGCCCTTTTATTCTTCAGCTTCAACTCTTCCACGCAGTCAGAAACAAAGAAAGACAAAGTAAAGACTACGGTTCGCTCTGTTCTGTTAGATTCGGTTGGTTCTGCTCCGGAGCGAAGCGCTTGTGCGATGGAAAGCTTGTGTGTGTGTGTGCCAAAGTAAGGAACGACTGACGGAAAAGCTCGTTTTAACGATGCACGATATAATTACCATAGCTTTGTATCTAGAAAAAGAGATAGCAGTGGCCATGGTGTGCGAAAGCTCAGAATTAATACCAAGTATTTTATCCCGCTGGATAATTTTTTTTTTTATTTTTATTTTTATTGCTACTGCATTATTTTGTTGATTTATTATTCGATTGTTTGTTTGCTATTTAATTTATTATTTAAATATTTATATAATTTTCTTTTTATTTTTAATAGAGGGTGTGAAAATTTTCGAAACTAAAATAAAATAATTTGCTAGCTTGTTTTAAAATAAAATAAAGTTAGAAAAAAAAAATTGCCTAGAATTTTTGATAAAAAATAATTAAAACAGTTATTAGAAAGTCGTTTGATAAATTATAATTCGGATGATTAATTTTGACGGGCAACTTTTCAAATGGCAGAACTTTGAGATAATCGAAATTGCTTATCAGTAGTCTCTGATAACACTAGGAATTAACTTGACTCCTGCTCAACTCTAAGCGGGTCTGGATTTGCAGGCTGGCTCTGGTTGTTCTATCAATTAGAAAATAGTTCAAACTAGTAATCAAAATTTAAATTTTGAATTTTTATTATTTCAATAAAAATAAATAAAAAATATTTAAAATTGACATTTTTAAATTGACACTTTTCAGAACAAAAATTACATTTAAAAAATAGGAGCAACCTTGCAGTCACTATGTGACTTGTGAACTATAAATAAATAAAATTTTGCTATATTAAATGATTGTTATATACCAATCAAATCGTTTTTGAATTTCCTACAAAGTTATTAGGCCAAACAGTGGATTTATTTATTATTTTTTTTAGGAAATTAAAACAAAAATCCTTTTTTTAGGAAATTAAAAAAAAACCGATTTTATCATATGACTATTTTTGAGACCAAATTTTCTTTTAAAAAAGTATTATTTTAAATTAAACAGAGTGACATTTATAAAATTGTAAATTATGAATTAAAATATCAATCAATAGTATCTTGTATCAAATAACAGAATTTACTCGAAAACTATTTAATTACAGTAAAAAGTATAAAAAACTTTAGAATAGCAGATCTGTAAGCTGAAACTCCGGAAAGGTGGTTTCGTATTCGGCAATGACTGAATAATTACTCAACGCAATTCATGTTAAACCACAAAGAAACACGACTCTGCACCCCTTTGGAGAATGTTTTCCCCGTTGCGCAACCCGGGGTATGCAAGCAAACAATTTAACACCTCCTTTCTCCTTTCTCTCCTCGGCCCTCATCGCACACTATTATTTCCACGTTCTCAATTTTCTCTTGTTCCATTTGCTATTTATTTTCCTGGGCATTTACATCCTCACAATATTTTTATAAATTTTCCCGCATTAATATCTCCGGGTCTTTAGATCCAGCGCCAGCGTTCTCATTTCGGGTTTGAAAAAAGCTGTCTCAGTCTTTACTAGCCCAGCCAACGGACTTTCTTCCCTCTTTTTTTTTTTTTTTTTTTTTTTTTTTTTTTTTTTAGTTTTTCCTCTCGAAGAGACTCGGCCACAACTTTTCCGCGTAACAAGCTGCGCAAGACGACAGCCAAACAATTACTTTTATTTATTTTTTCTTTTTTTACTCCTTTTTATAAAATAGCGGGAGGGTTGTGACAATTGTCGGACGTGAAGAATTGAACTTTTGTTGAAATTACGTGGTCGCACGCGCAACTGACACAAACAGATATATACCGGCTATTATTGTTGTTGCTTTTATTGTTATATTTTGCAACCGAGTAATTTTTTTTTTTAAATATCCTGGGGATTTGTCACGAGTTTTTTTTTTTGTCATATTTAATTTAAAACGTGTAATATTCAATTCCCAAAACTTCAAAAAAAAAATTTTAATTAATTAAATGTATCAAAAATTCCAGGAAATTTTTTTTTTCTAATAAAAATTGTGATACTTTAGTAAATTTTAGGCTTTAAAACTCTCGATAAATTTTTTTTCTAATGATCATTATTTATAATTTATTATAATAAATTGACTATCGATGAAAATGATATGAAATCTTGAAAAAGCACAAATTAAAATCAAGACCTTTGCAATGACACTATATTCCACTAAAAAATACCAATTTTCATTAAAAAATCTGAATTTTGTTATAAAAAATTTTTTTAGCAATTTAAAAGCTTTTAAGGTAAAAAAAAAAATAGTACTTTCGGTTTCAGTTTCCGGAGGAGTAAATTGTTCGGATAATATGAAAATGTGTGAGCATTTTATTCGGCAAAACGTTTTATCCCCATCTCATATATATGTATATAAATATATAAATAATAAAATCTGTCTGGGACTTTTGCAGGTGGCGTGGCTTCGCGTCGACACGCAGACCATCTTAACGATTGCCAGTCACGTTATCACCAAGAATCACCGTATTGCCGTAACGCACAGTGGTCACCGCACGTGGTCCCTCCACATCAGAGAGACACGCGAGACCGACCGGGGGTGGTACATGTGCCAGGTTAACACCGACCCGATGTCCAGCAACACCGGGTTTTTAGAAGTTGTCGGTAAGTTTATAATAATTGTCATTACTTCATTACTTTGTTCATGAATTTTTAATACCCAAGTCTTATCTGACACACTTGACACCTTTTTAATTTAATTAAACCCTTATGCTCTTATTACTTTGTCTGGTAATCAGGTCAACACCATGCACACCGGGGCTATACTCTCTACTCTACACTCTATACTCTCTAATGTCTTACTCCGACAGTCCACGGTTGATCTATTATTCATATTAATCATTCTGAAAGCCGTACAAATAGTCCTCTGTTACATTAACTATCTTCCTCCCTTTCCTCAACAAAAAACATTTAATAAGTAATTGCTTTCAAGTTTAATCTGTTATTTTAACACGCTTTTACGTCTTTAGTATTTAACGCTCTTAAAAAAAGAACAAAAAGATTTTATTGAAGTTAAAAAAATTTTAAGAAAGCTCTAATTATACTTTATAAATTTTTTTAGTATTAAACGTTTAAGTTTTTGTAGTCAGTGTAGATAAATAAATTAATTAAAAATGTATACTAATATTTTTAGAAATTTTTTTTTTCAAAAATTTCCACGGTGAAGAATAAATTAAACTTCACTAGTAGATAAATAAGGACTTAAACTATTAAATAAAAATTAATTTTATGCATAATCTAATATTTTTTATTTAAAATTAATAGCGAAAGGACCTCCTTAAATCAATTGGTTACAAACTTCAAAAGTTAGCTCAAAAAAACGTTAAAAAAAATTTCTATTTTAAAAATTTCTAACAAAAAGATTAAAAGAAAGATTCGACCTCGAATACCAGGAAATAATTATTAAAAATATCAAGTGTAACTAATACGACTAAAGTCCTCCTTCTTCACCCTGATAGCTGGTAGGGGCTTATCGTTGAGGAAAGATCTTGCGTTTAACGGTAACTGGTAGATAGAGACGTGCGTTATATAGAAAACCGCCCTCACTTACAGGCCAGTATTTGATGCAAATGTATGCAAAGTATATGATAGAGCTCTATTGGCCGATTGCACACTTTCAGAGCCATTAAACGACCTCCGTATCACGGACCTCGTACTTAATAATAAAAAGTTTCTAATTTCAAAAATAATAAAAAAAAAAAAAAAAAAAAAAAATTTTTATCACTAAAAAAAAAAAATTAATAGTAAGAGTGTTTTCAATGTGGTTCGCGATTAATCCAAAAAAACGCAACACAGAAGACAATTACTTTTTTTATCATAGTTGACATTAAAGCCGGTGTGACATGGTCCAATTCGAGATGAATGAATGGCACCCATGCGATAACGCACACTGTCACTCTGGGCATTGCGATATCCATATACATAAGAGTGTATTACCTAACAAAATCGAATTGCAATCGTGATAACTTTTCATACACACTGCGGCCATTCTTCATTATTCTTTACTCACTTTCGGTTTATTTTATTTATTTTTTTTCCATCAAAAATTACTTTTTTCCAAGTGCTCCATTTATGAAATTAAATATTTTACTTTATGCATTTTAATTACCTTTATGTCGGCTAAAACTTTTTACTTTAATCAATTAAATATTTAATGTAGTGTAATAATTAAAGTAGGTTGTAAAAATGGACTTTTTTATCTAAATAAAAAGTTCCAGCGGGATTTGTGATGTTTTTTTGAAAGTAGGCGGAGCTAAGTTGCGGTTGCTAGGCAACGGTTGCCAAGGGGCGGGGATATGTGTCAGTTTCTAGACAACTGTTGCTAAGGGGCGGGGTTAAAAGGCCTAGTGAGCGTTTAACGGGTTAAAATATGTTTTAATTGTGGTAAAATAATTTAAATTACAAAATTTTACACTGAATTCATTTAAAGAGTGCTGTATTTAAATAATCAAACAGAAAAATAATTGAAAATAGAGCGTAATCATCGAAATGTAAACTTTGGATTAAAAATAGTAAGCCTGGTAGCCGATTCCAGTGAAGTTTATTGAGTATCGATTGAATATTCAATAACAGTCGAAAATGAAAAGTGTTTACACTCGGTATATCATAGAAAATTAATTGCTCCAGGCGTATATAATACTATCAGTATCTCTGTCTGTCTATCGGGCTCGCGGGGGATTGACAGGATTTCAAACAGACATAAAATAAAACCAACAATAAAAATCCGTGTTATCGACTATTTATTACTGGAAATCGTGTAAGCATGAAATTCAAATTGTTTTATGTCTACTCATTCACGAATCATCAATACATCAATGCACTCAAACATTTACCCGTAAGCCATTTTGCTTACCAGTTAAATCCTTTACAGTTATGAATGATTATGAATAACCAAAACTACAAAATATCCAACGGATTTATCTAAGCTGCTAATGGAACCATAAATATTAAAACCAACAGCAACATCTATTACTGTAATTATAATTTTAATAATTACTGGTTTTTAGTACCCCCGGACATACTGGACTACCCTACAAGCACGGACATGGTCGTTCGGGAGGGAAGCAATGTCACGTTAAGATGCGCTGCTACAGGAACTCCCGAGCCAACTGTCACCTGGCGGAGGGAAGCCGGGGGGATGATCACACTTTCCAATTGGCACGAAGGTACTTCTTCTATTTTCTTACTAAAACTCCCGAGCTTTTGCTCACTTTAATGGAAATTATTTATTTAAAATATATACGGGTATAAATATTACAGTTCCTGTTCTAGAGGGTCCCGAGCTAACATTGACGCGAGTAACTCGTCTGCACATGGGTCCCTACCTCTGTATTGCTTCTAACGGCGTACCACCAACTGTTAGTAAACGAATAGTCCTCATCGTTCATTGTAAGTCTATAAATTGCTACTAGAACTTGCGCCCATTTGTTTCGAAATTTTATTTTTTTCTTAAATGATTTATTATCGGTTTAAAAAATTTTTATCAATTTAACAGTCGATTGATTTACGGAATTACGGTCATTTTTAATAATAAATTAGAACAATTTTTTTAAAATCTGGGTAAAAATATCCATTGAAAAAATAAAATAGTTAATAAAAAATACAAATAAATTATTTAAAACCCTGACAAAAAGTGACTTTTATTATCTTGGAGCCTCTTGTGAGTCTATTGTTCATAAAAAAAAGTACAAGAGTAAAATAGAGACCACTTAACTCGGTATTTAAATATTAATTATTCCGCTCGAGTGTTTAATATTTAAGCTATTGTATAATTAAAATAAACATGAATAATAATTAACAATCATAAAAATACTAAAGAATAATTTTTGAAATATTAATAATACAGTCGCGCCGATGATTTGGATCGAGAACCAGCTGATAGGAGCTTACGAGGGGCAAACATTAGTACTGGAGTGCCACAGTGAGGCTTACCCTCGGCCCATTGTCTACTGGACGCGGCCAAACAACGAAACAATTGTTAACGGTGAGTAACAATTGTTCGGATTAACTAAAGTTTGACAATGTTCTCGACGTAGACGTTTAATAAATACTTTCATTTGTAATTAAGTCGGTATAAGTTGGTAAGCCGGTTTATTAGTTGGGCGGGCTATTTGTTAAGTGTGTAGTGGGATGTAGATGTCGAGTTGTCAAGCTTGAGCTTTTGGTTTGTGTAAAGTAAAATGAATAATTTTCCTTATGCTCACATTGCGCATTGCCGACGGGTAACTCGAACCCAGAAGCTGGTAATATCTGAGAATAAACTTCCAGTAACCGACGTTTAATGAAGTAGTTTATGAAGTTGTTAAAAAAGACATTTATCATCAACAACTTTTTATTTTATCTTTATTACTCTGTACCGTTCTCTTAAATAGCTTTTTTATTTTTATTTTATTTATTCCTAACGTTGCTTTATTTTAATTATCACTTTATTGTTATACATTGTCTTTATTTTTTAATGCATTTGTAATTTATTTATTTTTTTTTTTTTTTTTTCAAAGTCTTACTTAGGCTCTAGTGTAATTGCGGTAAAATTAGGCGTGAAATTCATCTAATTTCTGAGCATTTAAATAAAAAATAAAGTTAAGGAGGTAATTTCGCCAT
>JZSA01005787.1:0-10882 GCA_000956155.1 Cotesia vestalis
AAATTTCATAAAGAATTCACAATCAATAAAAATTTTTTTTGCACGCGCAAACAAATAATTTTTAAGAATTTTGCCTAATATCGAGTAGAAAAATTCTTAAACAAATTAATTTTTCTTGGCTTAACTGAATTATATTTAATTAAAAATTTCTTCTACTTGTTTCAAAAGTTTTTTTCCTTGAACTAGGTTGTTTTTTTCCCCGTGTAAAAAGTCAAAGGTAACAGAAGACAAATGATGCTTCCCTAATTACCACTCAATTAATAATTTAACACAATCATTGAGTATTAAAGCACAAAGTATATTACAAAAAACATTGAAAAGTGCAAAAATTAACTCGCCAGTTCCAAAAGTATTTGTCTCAAAATTTATTTTCGTTTTTACCAGCAATGCACCATTTTAAAAGAACAAAAAAATAAGAATACAATTTTTTATTAGTTTTAAATTTCCACAATCAATTTACCATTTTGCAATTTCATAGCAAATTTCCCATAATGTCATCGTCATTACCGCAACCCAATAATTTGGAATGTAAATTTTTCCCATGATCTATAGATGACCATCAGAGTGCATGGATGGACTCAACAGAGAATCCACCGATAACAACCGGTGTATCGTCATCGATTGAGATAATCTAAAGGGTAGGATCACGTATCAGTAAATTAGCGCGATCTGGTTGGCCTAGAAGACTACTACTGGTACAATAACTCAGTACCTGGTATCAGCTAGCATCTACTTCTCCTAGTGGAGATATGAGTGTAGGACGTTAAACTCATATCTGAATGAGCATAATGCTGATGGACTCAGCTCTTACTGGGGATATCTGTGCGATGGGTTAGTGCCCGTGAATTTACTCCCTTGTAAGCTGGTGCTTCTGCTGGTGGATCGGCGTCGATAAAGGAGCAGAGAGCACGATTTCACCTAATTGAAGTAACCACAGGGCGCAACGTTCATTCGTACCCGAGAGACACGGTGATGGCTGATTCCTGATGCCTGATGGCGTTCAAACTATATGCTTCTTCTGGTTCTTCATCTCCTTGATTCCTTTTTCTCATTCCTGGTTCGCTCTCCTATCGATCCAAGATGGGATGCAAGAGCAGACCCAGCCAATTCCATCAAATGATCAAAATGACTGCCTCCCGTTTTATGTACATCGACATCTACCTATATATCTCCAGTTTCCAGCCCTTACTTTTCCGTTCGCACGTGCCGGCTTCACAGGCACCGAACAACTCACTATGGGCGAGTTGCAAGTTCAAGCTGTTCATGCTCCCTATGTTTTATGTTTTACCTACGGACTTGTAATGCTCGATGCATTCACCTGATCTTTAAATTGGTTTTACCGTCCTGCTATTCGATCCAACTACAAACTACGCTAATTGCATTGAACTTTTCATTTTGATTGGTAATTCTGTAATCCAGTTTTATGACGCTTTCGGTATTGAGTTTTTAGTTAAGTCTAAGATGATAGTCAAATCAATCGAGTATTTTCATTATTTCTGTTGTAAATTGATTTTATTGAAGGAATTATCGCAGTTGAAATTTGAGGTATGAATAAAGAAAATTTTATTTTGAGTGAGGCTTATTATTTATTGAATAAAAATAGTAGAACTAATGAAGAAATTTTAAAAATAAGTTTCATTAATTTTTACAAAATTTTGAAATTTATAAAAATAAATAAATGATGGATATTTTTTTCATAAGAAACTTTAACGCATTGTTGATAAAAAAAAATCTTGAGCCAAGAATATTATTTTGCAGAGTTTGTAAAATAACATCTTAATGTAAAATTTGTTAGGTTTCGTAAATATGCACTTGAAATACTCTAAAAAATTTTCGATTCTGTATTTTTGCCTTTTTAAAATACAAAAACACTATTTAAATGAAACACCTTCATCAGTAAATGAATTTGGGATTATGAAAAAATTTTAACAAAAATATTTTGAATTTTTCGGTTCAATAAATTATCAGCAAGCGACTGAAGTAGGATTTTTTTTATTTACATGCAAAAAAGAGAGACAAAAAAATTGAAAATTTTTTCACTGGTTAAAAAAAAAAAGTATTCAAAATAAAACTTTTTTAATTATTCTACTTCAGACAGCTTGAATAGATTTAAAATTTCAAGCGAATATACCCTCAAAAATAATTCGATTTTTTTTTTTAATTTCAAAATAGAATAATTAATTTTTTTATCAATTATCATATTGGTAAAAAAAAAGTTTTCAATTAGTTTTGATATTGCACCACTCCTAGAAAAAATTTTCACTTTGTATTAATATACAGCGCCATTAAACCCCAGATGTAGAATAATTTCAGTTTATGGCATATATTATCAAATAATAATGATAATGATGGACTTCTACTGGTATCATTAAAGCGACCACCGATCGTTTCAATCATGCATTGGAAATCGAGCTCCCATCCATACAGTGGACGATCAAGAATAGAGTCTATTGAATTTATTATTTGATCGCAATTGCTCGAGCATTTGTAACCACTTATTGAAGATTAATCGTGACAGGATACACGCAGATTGGTTTTATGCTTCTGGAACATGAGACTGAGACTTTAGTTATTGACTCTGTGATTCCTGCGTTGATATTTAGGCTCTGATCTCTGATTATCTTTAAATAGTCATGGGTATGTTTATTATGGGTTTCGATTATGGATGCATTTAGCGTTAATGGAGAGCTAGGGCATGTGTTTTCAGGAGACGATAGACGTAATCTAAGAAAAATTTGTTCAAGGACAATCATTTAGTTTCAATAATAATGCAAAAAAAAACGAATATTGCAATGCACCATTTTTGACGTTTTTGGTGTAAGTTAGTTCTTGATCTTCCAAATCAATCCGACCAAAATAACTTCCTACTTTTTAAAATTATTCATTTTCGAAGCAGAGAGTTAAATAGATGAAACAGCAATAACTAGCTCAACAATTTATAAGTTATTGAAATGCTTGATGACACTACTACAGCGTAGTTCTGTATTAACGACTTGGCTTAAATGACTCTCACGTTGTTATATTATCCGTTAGTGTGAGTACATATGTGTGTGTAGAAAGACTAGTCGAAATGTGCAAGCGTTTAGCTTTAGCTGGTGTTGGACTTACACAGCAAAGGGATAATTAACATCTGTTACGGCACCTACGGCCACAGGCGTCGCCCTGATACATATAGACACGATAACTGAGAGAACTCTGCACCCACCGGAGTTTATGTGCTGCTGCGAAAAGGATTATGGGGCGGAGATAGTTTGTTCATTACTTTTTTTACTTAGCTTCTCTACAGAGCAAGTAAGAAAGAGAATAAGAATCGTTCCGTATTTTTTATATTCACGGTAAATTTACCATACCAGAGATTTCAGAGATGGCCGAAACGTTTTCGCCGTAGGAAATTTAGATTTTAAGATTTTTATCGCCCAGTACGAGATCAAAGAGTTTTTTATATATTTGGGTCGTTTTTTATTCAAACATTTATGAATTTCGCTGTTTTTAAATAATTTTTCAACCTAAAAAGTTCTTTTTTGCTCTGAACCATTTTTGACATTTTTGGCGTAGGTTAGTTCTTGACCTTCCAGACTTCTAATTTGATATCTATGAACAAAATACTTTTCAATGATGATAACCTGATAAATTTGTTCAAAAACAATCATTTATTTTCAATAAAATATCAAAAAAATCCAATTCTAAAATCCACCCATTTTTGACGTTTTTAAATGATAGCTAGCTTTTGATGTTCCAGGCTTCTAATTTAATATTCCTGAAGAAATTACCTTTCAATAACGATATTATAATGAGTTCCTTCAAGGACAATCATTTATTTTCAATTATCCACCTTACCTATAACTTACTGTCAATCTACGTCCGCAATTTGAAGCAAACTTGACGGAAAGAGTTGGCAAAGCGAGCGATTACCTATTAGTTACCTATAACTTACTCTGCAAATAGACGTCAAAACTTGCTGTACAAGTATTTCCTTCAAATTGTAGTAAAGTTGAAAGGAAATTTAACTACAAGTTTGATTGTTAACTTGTATTCAAGTTGCGGCCGTAGATTTCCGTCAATTTGCTTACAACTGTTGTTGAGAGAAGAATTACCGCCAACTTGATGTATAAATTAACCGTAACTGCTGGAAGTCAACACTTACTGAGAAAGCGCTGGCTACCCTGATTAAAAAAAAGTATTGACCTATGCAACTGTATATATAGATATACAGTTTGCATTGGGCGAATTCGTTTGGATTCATTTACATTCATTTTCAATCTTTTTCAATACTTTTTTTTAATCAGGGATCAGGGTAGTTACCCTGATAGCCTCACTTTTTGTGCTAGAACATCTAGCCTGATAGCTAGAGTTTCAGATCAACAAACTTACCGAGTTAGCACCAGCGAAACGAAGTTCACGTTAACCTATGACCGGAATTTGACGCAACAGTCATACTTATCGTCAATTTGATAGCAAAAAATTTTTAGTTACAATTTAATCAACGAGATGGCGCCAACTTTCATTTCCAATTGGCTATCAGGGAATTACACTGTGATATTCGGAATTATCACGTTTTAGGAAGAATTGTGAATGAAGAATTAATGGTTCAAGAAAATTGAGCTTAAATTAATTGTTTTAGTATATCAGTTATGTTTATTTAAGTAAATTTTTCCAACTCGGGGGGAGAAGTGAGCGGATATTGCAGAAAAAATTAATCGAGAATTGAAGATATAGAAAAAAAATAAATTCTAAGAATGTTTCTTAACAATAATTAGTGCCTTGTTTGTATGATAGGAAGAATTTAAAGAATGTTTGTTTGATGAATCAATTTTTTATACAGACTGATATTTTGTCTAATATTTTTTTACTTTTGTAAATATTTTATAAGAGCGTTTAAGTAACTTTGTAATAATTAAGAGAATTTAAAGTTAGTTTTTAAATATTCTTGATTTTTTAAATAAATATCATAAGATTATATTGATAAATGTTTTTTTTTTTATTAAATAATTTTTTTACTTAAATTTAAGTATTATTTTTTTTTATTAAAGATTAAATAATAACAATAAATTTAAATCCACTAGATCAACATTAATCAATTTATTAAATAAGATACAAATTTACAATAATTATATACATTTAATAATTAATTACTCAATAATAAAAACACGGGTTAATAAAATAGTTAAAAAAATATATATTACATCATTGAACACAATCGCTAAGTTAATTACTCGCTATATTAATTAGTAATACCATTAATTTATTCGTTATCATTAACATAATAAAAACAATTAAGAATCAAACGCATTCGAGGAAAATCTTCTTGAAATCCGGCGCGGAGCCTCCGATGTGTCTGAGGGTAGCGTCATTCACGCTGTCGTGGTGAATCTCGGACCTTTTGAGGGTGCCTTTGAGACTAGCATTGCCGAGCTTTTCTTGGGACTTCTCCTCGGGGAAGAGCTTGTCCAAGTCGTTCATCGAGTAACCGGGGGAGATTTTCTTCAAATGGTACGACTGGATCGTCGGTTTTGTGTTAACGATCAGTTTTACGTTCTTTTTATTTGATGAATTTTTATTACTACTATTACTAATATTATGATTGTTCTTATTGTTATTTGCAACGAGGTTGACTTTGTTAACAGATGCGGTGTTCTCGATGATCCAGGTGTCGTCGATGATCTTTGGTGTGAATGATCTCATGTTAATTTTGTCGGGTAATTTTTTCGGTGAAAATATTTCGGTCTGAAAATCAAATAATAAATTAATCTTTCAGATAAATTTTAAAAGTAGAAAATTATTTTGGTCAAATTTTGAGAAGAAGAGTTTTTGATCAGATCTCCAAATTTTGAGGTCCTAGGAAGCCGTTCCGACTTTTCCCGGCTGAATGTCCGGCTGCGTGTCTGTGTATGTATGCAAATAAAATTTTGTCGTAGGATATCTTTAGAACGAATCAACCGATCGAGATGAACGACACGGCGTTCGAAAGTGTTCATTGAGACTTTGATCTGATTTGATTTTAAAGTCAATCGTACTTTGCCCGAGAAAAAGATATGAAAAACAAATAAAAACCAAAAAAACAATTTTTTTTAAGTTTTTTCTAAATAACTTTCTAAATATTTGACTAATCAACTTCAGACATCAGAGACACTTTTTTGGACTTAAAAGACTAAGTCGAATGCCGCCAAGCAAGTCAAAATCGAACGACAAGTTCAAAAATTATAGCCATTTAAAAATTTCTAAATACTCGTTTTTTTGAGACAACTTTTAAATTCTTCGATTGAAGGACTCAAGAGCTTATAAACAATTTTTGGACTTAAAAAATTGCCCCGAAGCAAATCAAAATCGAACGACGTGTTCAGAAGTTATAGCAAAAAATTTCTAACTAATCGTATTTTTGATGTAACTTTTGGATTTTTTAGCTCAAAGAGCTAAATAATCAACCAATTGGAAGATTTTCTCGGAAAAAGCGGGAAGTTTCAGCGATGGCGTACTGGTCAACCGCTTTTCACATTTGTGAAACATCATTGAAAAGTATTTTGTTCATAAATATCAAATTAGAAGCCTGGAAGATCAAGAACTAACCTACACCAAAAACGTCAAAAATGGAGCATTGCAATATTCGTTTTTTTTTGCATTATTATTGAAACTAAATGATTGTCCTTGAACAAATTAATCAGGATATCATTTTTGAAGAGTATTTTGTTCATAAATACCGAATTAGAAGTGTAGAACATCAAAAACGTCAAAAATGATGCATAGCAGAAATGAATTTTTGAACTTAAGCTATCTTAATAGCAAAAAATTTCTAACTAATCGTATTTTTGATGTAACTTTTGGATTTTTTAGCTCAAAGAGCTAAATAATCAACCAATTGGAAGGTTTCTACATTTTCTTCCTTATATTTTCAGCCATTTTATATATCTCTGTTTCATAAAATTTTTAATTGTAATTATGTATCTCTGTTTTTACGAAATTCGGTTACGCCCAATACGGAATTACAGCAGTAGTAATTATTTCCGTTGAATAATATTTAAATTCCATATAAATTTATTCCGGTAGAATCGGTTTGAGCTTAAAATAAAAGATAATAAAAGTAGTGGCATTCCACAATAACTGACACACCTGTGCAGTTTAATATATCCCGCTATCTCTTATTTCATTGTCTCGGTATTAACACGACAAATCACCCGCAATCCACTGCTCGATGATCTCACTCACACGGAATTGTCTTTAAACAATATTATAAATTACAATAATTAATGCACGTACGTTAAAAATTAATCAAACTCTATTCTGTATCGTTTCAGGACGCCGTGAGAGCCGCGATGTCAGCAGTAACGAGTCCTTATGGCCCCAGTAAGTATTTTAATTTAATTTGAAATTAACTATAACTCTTAATTAAATCATTTAAGATTTTTTCTTTCAATTTAACAATTAAAATTGTTAATTTAAATTAATAATAATAATTAAAAAAATTATTTTTTTTCATAATTATTCCGGGAATTTCCATTAATCTAACGATAAATTCCAGCGGAGATGCTCTCCGACTCGGTGTACAATTTCGCGACGTCCCGTCGGGGCACTTCGAGCGCAGACCAGGACAGCGGGGATTCCCAGTACGACCCTCTGAGGCCAGCAAATGTCCAGCAGCCCAGGAACAAACGGAAGAACTTCAAGCCGATTAGCAGCCGCATGGCCGAAGTCTCTGACGACGAGTCCGAGCAAGAAGTAGACCAGGAAGACAGAGACGACCAGTCAAGGCTCGATGACAATGCTGAAGAAAATTGCAACGATATCGAATTCGAGAGGAAGACCCTCAGGTCTCTTAGTACCGAGGAGTTGCAGCGGCCTGCTAAAAGGCTGAACAATAACGAAGCTAGTCCAATGGATCTTTCGGTCGCTACACGGCCGCCATCTTCCGATGATGATGAATCCAGTGATTCTATCAGGCACAAGTGTCTTCTGGAGCACCTTAACTCACAGAAGCTCTATTCGCCCTCTGGAGAGGTAAGAATTATTTTTACTATTATTATTATTAAGAGACCTTGTATCTCTTGAACTATTGACATTTTTAAAGATATAAGCTCATCCCGACATTATACTTATCGAGACCTTTCATTTGAGTACCCACATCAATTTTTCATATATTTATATATATTATATATATGTATATATGATAAATATATGAAAAAATGCATGTGGGTACTCAAATGAAAGCTCTTGAATAGAGTAACATCAGGATGAGCTTATATCTTTAAAAATGTCAATANCGTTTTTTTTTTTTGTTTTTCCAGGCAAGGAGTCCCATGTCCGAGTCAGACAAAAGCGACCTGATGGAATCAAGTCGCCTGGACGAAGACACTGCCTTCGAGGAGGACCAAAATGACAACGAAGGGGTGCTTTTAGAAGTAGAAACCGAAAGGAAGCCCATAGAAGGGATGAGGGAGTATGCGGAGTCCACCATGCAAGAATTACTCGCGATGTATGGACTCGCGGGTGGAGAACTTGCTAAGACCGTCACCAGGCAACTTCCACCCACTTTTCTCAATCCTCATACACAACAGTTACAGTTGCGCAGCATCAGCCAAAGTCTCTCAGAACGGGCCAGTCCTGTACAAAATTCAGCCCAAGGTAAGTTTTTTTTTTAATTTTGAAAAATTATAAAATCTTTTCTTTGAAGTAACTCAATTAATTTATTATTCTGGGTAAAATATTGAAGTACAAAAAAATTGTGGGAAATTAAATTTTCCACAAAAAAAAATATTCTTATAAATTTTTTATATTTTGCATTTTTGAGCCAATATTTTACATTTTAATTTTAAGAAAAATTTTAGTCTGGAATTTTAAAAAATTATATTTTTGGCTCAGATTTTAATCAAAAAAATTTTGATACAAATTTTGGATTCAGATTTGAGTCAAAATAATTTCTGTCCTAATTTTGAACTCAGATTTGAATCTCAAAAATTCTGATTTAAATTTTGAACTTAGATTCATTTCCAAAAATTTTAATTCCAAATTTTGAACTCAGATTTTAATAAAAACAAAAATTCTGAACTTAAATTTGAATGAAAGAAATTTGGATAAAAAAATTTTTTTTTAATTTTTGCATTTTTGAGCCAATATAAATTTAAATTTTATAAAAAATTTTATTCGGTAAAAATTAGCACAAATATGATAAAATAAATTACAAAAACCTGAGAGAGAGTTATTTTAGTCACCGGGTCAATTGAAATAAACTTTTTCCGTGGTTTTTAACAAAGAATCAGCTTTTTGCCCAATTAATGCCAATAAACGGCAGTATCTAAAAAAGCGTCTTAGCTTACTCTTCTTCTTCAGTTTAGTTCATTTATTATTTGCTTTTATTTCCTCTCCTCGCCTTTTATTTCCATCCTCGTCTACTTGAGGGCATCTTGTTTATTTAGCCCGTCAGCTCGCTGACACTCGGACATTCGTTTAAATTTAGAATTCAATGGGATCCTTTTAAACCGGATAGAAGATAGAGGATATGATATATTTTTCATATATACATATATATAATATATATAAATATATGAAAAATTGATGTGGGTACTCAAATGAAAGGTCTCGATGAGGGTAATGTCGGGGTGAGCTTATATCTTTAAAAATGTCAATAGTTCACGAGATACAGGGTAATTTCTTAATTATATATCTAGAGATAGAGCATTTTCGAATGCAGCCTTAATACTTATCATAATAAATTGACTATTGGTGAGAATGATATAAAACCTTAAAAAGGCACAACTCCAACTCAAGTCTTTTCCAACGATACTAAATTTAACCATAAAAACTCATTTAATCATCTAAATACACCGGCCACAAAATTTTGCTTATTCTCTTAAAAATAGAGATAGTCACTTAGAAAATTTTGCAAAACGACTTGCAAACTATTAAAATTTTAGAAATCAAGTCGAAATTTGATCTTTATAATTTCGCTATTTTATTTCTGATTCAACAAATAAACGAAATTTTCTATTATTTATAAGCTTGGAATAGGCTTAACGGAAATTAACACACTAAAATTTTTTATAAAATGTGAGCTTCTAACTGACTGCACCTAATTTTCTATTTATTCTTAACTATTATGTTCCGCATGGGATTAAATTTACAGCAATAAATCTTTAAATATTTTTCTGTTTAAACTCCGCTTCTTACATCGCTACAGGGGATATAAAAAGCAATTAATAAATAGAAAAAAAAAATATTTATGTATTTATAATATTCGTTCTGGGATCAGCGCTACTAATGATTTTCGCAATTTTCTTTTATTTTTTATCATACTCGAAATAATCTCTGTAGATCGTATCTTTGTAATATTAAATTGTTTATTGCTAAAAGAGAGTAAATTGTAGAGCGATTGTCATTAGTAATTACCATTAAACATTAAAGTTTCATTTCTCAACCAACCAAAACATAAACATCAATTTTACACTAAAATTCAGTCGTATATTTTTATTTACCCGCATTATTTTTTTTTTTTATCTTACGAGCGATATAATATAATAATTCCACGGTTATACCGATAGTACTTACTTTCACTAGTTACATTTCAACAGTTATAGTTATGATTTTATTCATAAACGTTACGATTTTTATTTCTTATCTATTTTTTTTTCCGCGTGCGTTATCGCTTGTAGTTATTATAATATGTATACATAAGCGCGTACTGAATTTTTGACACGTAGAAAGCCGGAAAACTTAACACTCATATAATTTAACATTTTAACGAACATATAAGTCATAACTGATAATTAAAGTTAAACAAAATTTAATAACAAACTCTATTAGACTAATTAAGTTTCATAGGCATATTACGCTTTCACTCATTTTTATTTATAAATTTATATGCAGTTTTTTTTTTTTTTTTTTTTTTTTTTTTATT
>JZSA01005791.1:0-24425 GCA_000956155.1 Cotesia vestalis
CAGCAGCAGCAGCAGCAGCAGCAAGCGAGCCAATGGATCCCAGACCCACCGGTCCAGGTCCAACCAGCAAAGATCTCACCGGGCGACTCCTCCCGCCTCCCAGAGCCAGCATATCCACACAGTGACCCACGGAAGCCCGCTCCCACCTCAGTATCAACAGACGACAATGTCCGTCCCGCATCACACTCACTCGCACTCTCACTCCCACAACATGGCGGTGATCTCCCAGGGGAATTACATGGCCGTCGCCTCTCAGGGGTTCCCTTCTCAAAGCACCTACGTCATTCAGCACAGAGGCGGAAGGTCAGGAGCACCAACGCCCTGCACCACTGCCACCAACTTCTACATTCAAACCTCGGCGATGCCGCACTCTCACACACCCTCGCCGTCTTTGACCGGGTCCACCAACCACCAGACCCCCAGCTCCTGCAGCCTCACCAAGCTTCAGCAGCTGACCAACGGCCTGGAGATGATTCCCCCAACTCCGGGTTCTTCGATGAATCTCACTCCGCCGCCGATTTCCCACAATATGACTCCGCCGCAGAACTCACGGCAGCTTCCAACTCCGCCGCAAGTTCCCTTGGGGTACCCGAAGAACTACTACAACGTCAACACCGCCACCGGGCCCAGCAGGTCCACGTCCAGGTCATCCGCCAACGCCAATATGACCTCACTGACCCAGGCTTACCCCTCGGAGAGTCTCTACAGGCAAACTCTGGACCCTGGCAGCACCTGTCCTCAGATGCAGAGTTCCGCGACCAGGGTTGGCTCCAATGTGGCGCTTAATACCAATCTAATGGCGGCTGCTCAATATGGCTACCGCGTCAGTCAGCCAACCAGTGGCTACATGAACCAGGCGGCTCAGATTGGCGGGTTCATGAATCAAGCTGGACAATTACCCGTTGGAGTCGTCAATGTTCCTGCTCCCTACTCTCAGGATCCTCATCAGCAGAACCCCGTTTACACCTATCACGGGTACATCAACAGCGGGCTCATGCAGCCGCTCAATGGAACCATGCGGCCACGATAATTTAGTTTTAAATGATGTTAAGGTTGAAGCAATAAGGACAGGCTGAGGTTAACCTCAAATGTTGTGTAAAATATATATATATATATAAATATTTATATAGTCTAACGTTTTATCGTTATTCCGCGGGTGGAGAGTTTAATAAAAGGTTGAGGTTTTTTTTTTTATATTTAATTTACTTTTTTTATTTACAAATTATTATTGTTATAATTCATAGGTTTCTCCACCGCACGGCGTTGTACTTTCTGTATCATATAAGCTTGGTTTTTTTGGATGTTAAGGCGGGTTTTAAATTCGGCGGCAAAATTTTAAAATTTGAAAAAATTCCCGCGGTTTTTTCGGCCAATAAATAAGCGCGAAATTTAAAAATTGTCGCTTTAATTAAAATCCGCCTTATTGTTATGTTAAAGCTTGGTTTTATGCTTTGTGCACTACACGTGATTGTTACACTGCATTTTAAAATGCTCTAGTTTGAAAATTAGCAGACTTATTTGCATTTTTTAAAATATTTATATAATTGTCTGCTTTAAATAAGTTAAATAAATAGAGCTAGAACATTTGAATGCATATATACGCTAAGAAAAGTATGAAAAAAAAATTAAACTCAATTTTTAATTAAAAATTGTTTTAATTTTTTGGAATTAACGTACCTAAAATTGTCTATTCAGCAACACGTTGTCCCTTTTTTTTTTTTTTTTTTTTTTTTTTTTTTTTTCATCTTTTTTATCTTTTTCTTTTTATTTCACTCGACTGCCCAATTTTGTCATAAAATTCATTTGAATTCACAAAATTAATTCTCAATTTACTTTTATACAAGTATTTAGCTTTATAATTTACTCATAACATACAACAAAAGTTATTATTTATTTTATTTTACAGTTCTCTTGGTCTTTTGGCATTTAAAGTTTATTTGAATATTACATGAAAAATGATAGATTTATTATTTTATTAAATCATAATTGTAAAAGTAACTTTATTGCTATATAAATCAAGGATTGCGGAGATTCGGTGGTTCACTCGGTGGTCACATAAGGTTCTATTCTACTTGTTTATAATTCGAAATGTTTCCGTATAATGCTAGAGTGTGGTGTGTGCAATAGCTTTGGTGGCTCGGGTCGAACTCGCCAAAATTTCAACCACATCACCGGTAGAGTTGAGTAGAGAACAGTCATAGCCATAGATTCAAGCATAGAGTGGTTACTGCCTCTCTATCTACTGTCTGTATTAGTGTATATATATATATATATATATATACAATAAAATAGCTTTTACTCTATTCTCTATTCTCTATTCTCAAAGTTTTAGTTTCGAACCCAGTACTATTTGGGCTCTATTTGAGGGGTTTAGATATGTGTACAACTTGTATAAATCTGTAGATACAGGATAGTAGTATAGAGGAAAAACGCCTCTACAACTCTTAAACTTCCTCCTTCACATATAACTTGTTGTTGTTGTTGTTGTTGTTGTTGTTGTTGTTGTTGTTGTTGTTGTTGTTGTTGTTGTTGTTGTTGTTGTTGTTGTTGTTGTTGTTGTTGTTGTTGTTGTTGTTGTTGTTGTTGTTGTTGTTGTTGTTGTTGTTGTTGTTGTTGTTGTTGTTGTTGTTGTTGTTGTTGTTGTTGTTGTTGTTGTTGTTGTTGTTGTTGTTGTTGTTGTTGTTGTTGTTGTTGTTGTTGTTGTTGTTGTTGTTGTTGTTGTTGTTGTTGTTGTTGTTGTTGTTGTTGTTGTTGTTGTTGTTGTTGTTGTTGTTGTTGTTGTTGTTGTTGTTGTTGTTGTTGTTGTTGTTGTTGTTGTTGTTGTTGTTGTTGTTGTTGTTGTTGTTGTTGTTGTTGTTGTTGTTGTTGTTGTTGTTGTTGTTGTTGTTGTTGTTGTTGTTGTTGTTGTTGTTGTTGTTGTTGTTGTTGTTGTTGTTGTTGTTGTTGTTGTTGTTGTTGTTGTTGTTGTTGTTGTTGTTGTTGTTGTTGTTGTTGTTGTTGTTGTTGTTGTTGTTGTTGTTGTTGTTGTTGTTGTTGTTGTTGTTGTTGTTGTTGTTGTTGTTGTTGTTGTTGTTGTTGTTGTTGTTGTTGTTGTTGTTGTTGTTGTTGTTGTTGTTGTTGTTGTTGTTGTTGTTGTTGTTGTTGTTGTTGTTGTTGTTGTTGTTGTTGTTGTTGTTGTTGTTGTTGTTGTTGTTGTTGTTGTTGTTGTTGTTGTTGTTGTTGTTGTTGTTGTTGTTGTTGTTGTTGTTGTTGTTGTTGTTGTTGTTGTTGTTGTTGTTGTTGTTGTTGTTGTTGTTGTTGTTGTTGTTGTTGTTGTTGTTGTTGTTGTTGTTGTTGTTGTTGTTGTTGTTGTTGTTGTTGTTGTTGTTGTTGTTGTTGTTGTTGTTGTTGTTGTTGTTGTTGTTGTTGTTGTTGTTGTTGTTGTTGTTGTTGTTGTTGTTGTTGTTGTTGTTGTTGTTGTTGTTGTTGTTGTTGTTGTTGTTGTTGTTGTTGTTGTTGTTGTTGTTGTTGTTGTTGTTGTTGTTGTTGTTGTTGTTGTTGTTGTTGTTGTTGTTGTTGTTGTTGTTGTTGTTGTTGTTGTTGTTGTTGTTGTTGTTGTTGTTGTTGTTGTTGTTGTTGTTGTTGTTGTTGTTGTTGTTGTTGTTGTTGTTGTTGTTGTTGTTGTTGTTGTTGTTGTTGTTGTTGTTGTTGTTGTTGTTGTTGTTGTTGTTGTTGTTGTTGTTGTTGTTGTTGTTGTTGTTGTTGTTGTTGTTGTTGTTGTTGTTGTTGTTGTTGTTGTTGTTGTTGTTGTTGTTGTTGTTGTTGTTGTTGTTGTTGTTGTTGTTGTTGTTGTTGTTGTTGTTGTTGTTGTTGTTGTTGTTGTTGTTGTTGTTGTTGTTGTTGTTGTTGTTGTTGTTGTTGTTGTTGTTGTTGTTGTTGTTGTTGTTGTTGTTGTTGTTGTTGTTGTTGTTGTTGTTGTTGTTGTTGTTGTTGTTGTTGTTGTTGTTGTTGTTGTTGTTGTTGTTGTTGTTGTTGTTGTTGTTGTTGTTGTTGTTGTTGTTGTTGTTGTTGTTGTTGTTGTTGTTGTTGTTGTTGTTGTTGTTGTTGTTGTTGTTGTTGTTGTTGTTGTTGTTGTTGTTGTTGTTGTTGTTGTTGTTGTTGTTGTTGTTGTTGTTGTTGTTGTTGTTGTTGTTGTTGTTGTTGTTGTTGTTGTTGTTGTTGTTGTTGTTGTTGTTGTTGTTGTTGTTGTTGTTGTTGTTGTTGTTGTTGTTGTTGTTGTTGTTGTTGTTGTTGTTGTTGTTGTTGTTGTTGTTGTTGTTGTTGTTGTTGTTGTTGTTGTTGTTGTTGTTGTTGTTGTTGTTGTTGTTGTTGTTGTTGTTGTTGTTGTTGTTGTTGTTGTTGTTGTTGTTGTTGTTGTTGTTGTTGTTGTTGTTGTTGTTGTTGTTGTTGTTGTTGTTGTTGTTGTTGTTGTTGTTGTTGTTGTTGTTGTTGTTGTTGTTGTTGTTGTTGTTGTTGTTGTTGTTGTTGTTGTTGTTGTTGTTGTTGTTGTTGTTGTTGTTGTTGTTGTTGTTGTTGTTGTTGTTGTTGTTGTTGTTGTTGTTGTTGTTGTTGTTGTTGTTGTTGTTGTTGTTGTTGTTGTTGTTGTTGTTGTTGTTGTTGTTGTTGTTGTTGTTGTTGTTGTTGTTGTTGTTGTTGTTGTTGTTGTTGTTGTTGTTGTTGTTGTTGTTGTTGTTGTTGTTGTTGTTGTTGTTGTTGTTGTTGTTGTTGTTGTTGTTGTTGTTGTTGTTGTTGTTGTTGTTGTTGTTGTTGTTGTTGTTGTTGTTGTTGTTGTTGTTGTTGTTGTTGTTGTTGTTGTTGTTGTTGTTGTTGTTGTTGTTGTTGTTGTTGTTGTTGTTGTTGTTGTTGTTGTTGTTGTTGTTGTTGTTGTTGTTGTTGTTGTTGTTGTTGTTGTTGTTGTTGTTGTTGTTGTTGTTGTTGTTGTTGTTGTTGTTGTTGTTGTTGTTGTTGTTGTTGTTGTTGTTGTTGTTGTTGTTGTTGTTGTTGTTGTTGTTGTTGTTGTTGTTGTTGTTGTTGTTGTTGTTGTTGTTGTTGTTGTTGTTGTTGTTGTTGTTGTTGTTGTTGTTGTTGTTGTTGTTGTTGTTGTTGTTGTTGTTGTTGTTGTTGTTGTTGTTGTTGTTGTTGTTGTTGTTGTTGTTGTTGTTGTTGTTGTTGTTGTTGTTGTTGTTGTTGTTGTTGTTGTTGTTGTTGTTGTTGTTGTTGTTGTTGTTGTTGTTGTTGTTGTTATAAATTTAAAAAAATTTTTTATTTAGAAAATTTAAAAAAATTTTTCATTTAAAAAATTTTTTATTTAAAAAATTAAAAAAAATTTTTTGTTTAAAAAATTAAAAAAAATTTTTTATTTAAAAAATTTTAATTAAAAAATAAAAAAAACAAAATTTCACATGTAAAAAACTTAAGTGCAATTTTTTATAAATATCTTTTTAATTGTAATTTAATTAATAAAAAAAAATCAAAAATTTTTAGATTCCAGAAAAATGAATTTAACAAAATTCATTTTTCAAAAAGCAAAATTTCAATTAGTGACTGCAAGATTGCTAGTTATTATTATTATTAAAAAAAAATTTTTTTTTAATTTTTAAATAATCAATGTAATGAACAAAAAAAATTTTTTAAATAGAAATTAACTAATTCTACACGGAAAGAACAAGATTGTACTGAGATCAATGTAGATTATATTGGAATTTATTTTTTTTTTGTTGCAAAATTTTTAAAATTATTAAATATTTGCTAAATTAATTCAGTTAATTCTTATTATAATTGTATCAATTGACATTTAATTTTATAACCTCTATTCCTAAAGAACCACATCCATTACTTTGAGGTACATGATTTCTGTCAGGTTTTGCTGTCACACCTGTAAAAAAATTTTTTTAATTAATAAAATTCACAAGCAATAAAATTTATTTAAAAAAAAAATTATTTTTAATTATTAAAAGTAGAAAGCTGATATTTTTTTTAATAAAAAATAAATAGTGAAAAAAATAATCCAAAAAAACTGACATTTGGAAATTTAAAAAAAAAAAATACAATTTTTAAAAAATAATTTTTGTTTATTAAATAGAATTAAAAAATGTTCAAGTAATTGCTAAATTTAATGTCAAAATAAAAAAATAAAAAAAAAAAGTATTGTTTTATTTAACAAGAAAAATTAGTTCCAAAAAAAAATTTTTTTTTTAATTGGATTTTTAATTTTTTTTTGCCATAATTTATTTGTTAAAAAAATTTTTTTAAATTACTAAATATCTGCTAAATTTATTTTTATTTATTTATATTTATTAATTAATATTATTTAAAGTTGTTTCAACAAATTTTGAGGTTAAGTTTAATATTTTATTAAAAAAAAAAAAAGAAAAACACTGACAACAAGTAAAAAACAATAATAATTACCATTAGGGCAAGTGTAAACACAATTTTCCTCAACAGCAGCATCAAAGACCTCGTGAATATCCTTAATTTTCCTGGCGACAGTGATGGCGTTCTGGAAAAAGTCCCCGAAAATGGTCTCAGCTGCCAGAACGGCGTCGCGGAGGTTCCCGATCAATCCAGCTCCATATCCTGACCAGGCGTAAGCGAGGAAGGTTAATATGTAGACAAAGAATTTTCTATATCTCATCAAGTCCATCCTGGATCATCGCAGCGAGTGTTTTTGTAATAAATCTTTCACTTTCACTCACAGTATTTAGTATTTGTCTATTTATATATTTAAATACACACTTTATATATTTCACTTGCAGGTAAAATGTCACTTGGCTGTTCAGAATGAAAATTAATTTATTTTTTTAAAATTATTTCAAAAATTTAACTTGTGGAAATTTAATAAAATTAAAAATGCAATTTTTTTGTTAAAGAAAATTAAAAATTTGGCAAGTGACAGCTAAATTAAATGTCTTTTTTTTTAAATAATATATTTAAGTAGTGAATTTTGACGAATCTTTCTGGTACACGTGGATTTTATGACTGGATATTTTTAGAGTTTTATTAATAATTTTTTGTGATACTTAAAATAGAAAATGATTTTAATACTTAAGTTAGCCGAGGTATTTGATTTATTAAGTAAGAACCAAAAATTATTTATTAAAAATTACACTTAAAATTAAAAAAATTTTTTTTTAATTATTAAATAAGAACTAAAAATTATTTATTAAAAATCGCACTTAAAATTAAAAAAAAATTTTTTTAATTATTAAATAAGAACTAAAAATTGCACTTAATATTAAAAATAAAAATTTTTTTTAATTAAATAATAATAACTAAAAATTATTTATTAAAAATTGCACTTAAAATTGAAAAAAAATTTTTTTAATTATTAAATAAGAACTAAAAATTATTTATTAAAAATTGCACTTAAAATTGAAAAAAAATTTTTTTAATTATTAAATAAGAACTAAAAATTATTTATTAAAAATTGCACTTAAAATTGAAAAAAAATTTTTTTAATTATTAAATAAGAACTAAAAATTATTTATTAAAAATTGCACTTAAAATTGAAAAAAAATTTTTTTAATTATTAAATAAGAACTAAAAATTGCACTTAATATTAAAAAAAAAATTTTTTTTAATTAAATAATAATAACTAAAAATTATTTATTAAAAATTGCACTTAAAATTGAAAAAAAATTTTTTTAATTATTAAATAAGAACTAAAAATTGCACTTAATATTAAAAAAAAAATTTTTTTTAATTAAATAATAATAACTAAAAATTATTTATTAAAAATTGCACTTAAAATTGAAAAAAAATTTTTTTAATTATTAAATAAGAACTAAAAATTGCACTTAATATTAAAAAAAAAATTTTTTTTAATTAAATAATAATAACTAAAAATTATTTATTAAAAATTGCACTTAAAATTGAAAAAAAATTTTTTTAATTATTAAATAAGAACTAAAAATTGCACTTAATATTAAAAAAAAAATTTTTTTTAATTAAATAATAATAACTAAAAATTATTTATTAAAAATTGCACTTAAAATTGAAAAAAAATTTTTTTAATTATTAAATAAGAACTAAAAATTGCACTTAATATTAAAAAAAAAATTTTTTTTAATTAAATAATAATAACTAAAAATTATTTATTAAAAATTGCACTTAAAATTGAAAAAAAATTTTTTTAATTATTAAATAAGAACTAAAAATTGCACTTAATATTAAAAAAAAAATTTTTTTTAATTAAATAATAATAACTAAAAATTATTTATTAAAAATTGCACTTAAAATTGAAAAAAAATTTTTTTAATTATTAAATAAGAACTAAAAATTGCACTTAATATTAAAAAAAAAATTTTTTTTAATTAAATAATAATAACTAAAAATTATTTATTAAAAATTGCACTTAAAATTGAAAAAAAATTTTTTTAATTATTAAATAAGAACTAAAAATTGCACTTAATATTAAAAAAAAAATTTTTTTTAATTAAATAATAATAACTAAAAATTATTTATTAAAAATTGCACTTAAAATTGAAAAAAAATTTTTTTAATTATTAAATAAGAACTAAAAATTGCACTTAATATTAAAAAAAAAATTTTTTTTAATTAAATAATAATAACTAAAAATTATTTATTAAAAATTGCACTTAAAATTGAAAAAAAATTTTTTTAATTATTAAATAAGAACTAAAAATTGCACTTAATATTAAAAAAAAAATTTTTTTTAATTAAATAATAATAACTAAAAATTATTTATTAAAAATTGCACTTAAAATTGAAAAAAAATTTTTTTAATTATTAAATAAGAACTAAAAATTGCACTTAATATTAAAAAAAAAATTTTTTTTAATTAAATAATAATAACTAAAAATTATTTATTAAAAATTGCACTTAAAATTGAAAAAAAATTTTTTTAATTATTAAATAAGAACTAAAAATTGCACTTAATATTAAAAAAAAAATTTTTTTTAATTAAATAATAATAACTAAAAATTATTTATTAAAAATTGCACTTAAAATTGAAAAAAAATTTTTAAATAAATACAACCGGGAAAAAAATTAATAAAAATAAATGTGATGATTTTTAATCAAAAAGCTTGGCGAGTTCTCCAGTTTGGAGCATTTCAGCGACTTTGTCACCTCCGCCGATGAACTTTCCATTGACAAAAACTCTGGGTACAGTTCTGGCACCGGTGATTTCTCCAAGAGCATCCTGGTACCCGGCACAGTCGTCTTCTTGATCTAGTTCAATTACTTTGAAGTCTTTGCCCAGCTGCTTGAACGCCTAAAATTACAAAAGTAACAATTTAAAATTAATTAAATTAATTATTAAAAAATTACAATTGTAAAAAAAAATTTCTTTGTCAATTTAAAAAAAAATATCAGCTGACTTTAGTTTAATAATTGAATAATTTTTAATTTTAATAATAATATAATTAAAGATACTTACATTTTTAGCTTTAGTGCAGTAAGGACAGGTAGACTTTGAAAAAATGACAACAGTATCTGAGTCGATGATTTTTTGAACGGCGGCTTTGTCGATAGTCATGATTCTTCTTGAACTGGAAACTAAACCCATTTTCTATAGGCATTATTTTAAAGGCAGTAAGTTTTATTTTAATTTAATAATTATGAATTATTAAGAAATAAATAACTGTTTTGACAAATTACTTTAAAAAAATGAAGACAAAATAAACAAATGAATCCAAGTTTTGTTCTTAATTTTAAAATAATTCTTAATAATTTATCATAATTAATAAATCATTTTTTTTTTACAAATTAATTATTTTTATAATTTTTTCAACAAATTAATTATTTATTTATTTATTTATTAATTTATAGAAAAATTAAATTAAATTAAATTATTGTAAAAAACTAGAAAATATTAAAAATGTAATTTTTTATAACAAATTAATTATTTTTATAATTTTTTCAACAAATAAATTATTTATTAATTTATAGCAAAATTAAATTAAATTAATTAAATTAAATTAAATTATTATAAAAAACTAGAAAATCTTAAAAATGTAATTTTTTATAACAAATCATTTTTATAATTTTTTCAACAAATAAATTATTTATTAATTTATAGCAAAATTAAATTATTAAAAAATTTTTTTTTAATTATTAATTAAGAATTAAAAATTGCACTTAAAATTAAAAAATTTTTTTTTAATTATTAATTAAGAATTAAAAATTGCACTTAAAATTAAAAAATTTTTTTTTAATTATTAATTAAGAATTAAAAATTGCACTTAAAATTAAAAAATTTTTTTTTAATTATTAATTAAGAATTAAAAATTGCACTTAAAATTAAAAAATTTTTTTTTAATTATTAATTAAGAATTAAAAATTGCACTTAAAATTAAAAAATTTTTTTTTAATTATTAATTAAGAATTAAAAATTGCACTTAAAATTAAAAAATTTTTTTTTAATTATTAATTAAGAATTAAAAATTGCACTTAAAATTAAAAAATTTTTTTTTAATTATTAATTAAGAATTAAAAATTGCACTTAAAATTAAAAAATTTTTTTTTAATTATTAATTAAGAATTAAAAATTGCACTTAAAATTAAAAAATTTTTTTTTAATTATTAATTAAGAATTAAAAATTGCACTTAAAATTAAAAAATTTTTTTTTAATTATTAATTAAGAATTAAAAATTGCACTTAAAATTAAAAAATTTTTTTTTAATTATTAATTAAGAATTAAAAATTGCACTTAAAATTAAAAAATTTTTTTTTAATTATTAATTAAGAATTAAAAATTGCACTTAAAATTAAAAAATTTTTTTTTAATTATTAATTAAGAATTAAAAATTGCACTTAAAATTAAAAAATTTTTTTTTAATTATTAATTAAGAATTAAAAATTGCACTTAAAATTAAAAAATTTTTTTTTAATTATTAATTAAGAATTAAAAATTGCACTTAAAATTAAAAAATTTTTTTTTAATTATTAATTAAGAATTAAAAATTGCACTTAAAATTAAAAAATTTTTTTTTAATTATTAATTAAGAATTAAAAATTGCACTTAAAATTAAAAAATTTTTTTTTAATTATTAATTAAGAATTAAAAATTGCACTTAAAATTAAAAAATTTTTTTTTAATTATTAATTAAGAATTAAAAATTGCACTTAAAATTAAAAAATTTTTTTTTAATTATTAATTAAGAATTAAAAATTGCACTTAAAATTAAAAAATTTTTTTTTAATTATTAATTAAGAATTAAAAATTGCACTTAAAATTAAAAAATTTTTTTTTAATTATTAATTAAGAATTAAAAATTGCACTTAAAATTAAAAAATTTTTTTTTAATTATTAATTAAGAATTAAAAATTGCACTTAAAATTAAAAAATTTTTTTTTAATTATTAATTAAGAATTAAAAATTGCACTTAAAATTAAAAAATTTTTTTTTAATTATTAATTAAGAATTAAAAATTGCACTTAAAATTAAAAAATTTTTTTTTAATTATTAATTAAGAATTAAAAATTGCACTTAAAATTAAAAAATTTTTTTTTAATTATTAATTAAGAATTAAAAATTGCACTTAAAATTAAAAAATTTTTTTTTAATTATTAATTAAGAATTAAAAATTGCACTTAAAATTAAAAAATTTTTTTTTAATTATTAATTAAGAATTAAAAATTGCACTTAAAATTAAAAAATTTTTTTTTAATTATTAATTAAGAATTAAAAATTGCACTTAAAATTAAAAAATTTTTTTTTAATTATTAATTAAGAATTAAAAATTGCACTTAAAATTAAAAAATTTTTTTTTAATTATTAATTAAGAATTAAAAATTGCACTTAAAATTAAAAAATTTTTTTTTAATTATTAATTAAGAATTAAAAATTGCACTTAAAATTAAAAAATTTTTTTTTAATTATTAATTAAGAATTAAAAATTGCACTTAAAATTAAAAAATTTTTTTTTAATTATTAATTAAGAATTAAAAATTGCACTTAAAATTAAAAAATTTTTTTTTAATTATTAATTAAGAATTAAAAATTGCACTTAAAATTAAAAAAAAAATTTTTTTTTAATTATTAAATAAGAAAAAAAAATTGCACTTGAAATATTTTTTTAAAATTGCACACTTATAATTTTTGAAGTTTTTAACAATTAAAAAAATTTTTTTTGTTATAATTTTTTAATAAAAAAAATTTTAAGATGTCGTCTAATAATATTTTAATTAACTTAGCGGATATTTAATAATTTTTAAATATTTTTGAACATCCTAAAAATATTAAGACAATATTAATTTCGTTAAAATTAAATTTATTTTCGTATATTTATTACATTATCATTGCTTAATAGTAATAAATAAAATTTATTACTTCGTTAAATAATTCTTATCAATTTTTCACATTATCTAAAATTTATCTTCCGTAAAAAAAAAATTACACCGGTTCGCAATGGATAAAAATATTCATTGAAAAAATTTCAAAAAATTGAAGTAATAAAAAAAAAATTGATAGTAAATTTTTTTCAATGAATATTTAAACACGGCAACTTCTTTATTTATCAATTACATTTAACAAACAAATTTTTTTGACAATAACGCAGCGAAGAAATTTTTTTTTATAATTTTATTAAATTTTTGCATTTAAAGCGAGTAAATTTTTTTCAGCCCAAAGACATTTAAATTTTTTACGGACAATAAATTATTAATTATCTTAAAATCGAATAAATTTATTTATTAATTACAATGAATAATTTCTAACAAGGCAAAAAGGCTACAATTTAAACCGAATCAACGATAAAAATTATCCACATTATCTAAAGCTAATTACGAGTACTTAGACTTAAAATAATCAATAATTTATCAATAGGATTTATTATTGTAGTTAGTAATATACATTTGATTTATTGATAACAATGATATGCATAAAACAACGTGGCTATGATTGTAAAGCCAAGTAACTTTATTAATTGACGCGCAGATACTCTTGAAGAACAATTCTTCTCAACCTTTTTGCGCTTTTTAGACTTATTGCGACGCTTTCGCGAGTATATTGCGTTGCTTGAATTCGTCGGTGAGTCTACATTGCAGTAACTTACGTCGCAACAGCTTATACATATCTAAAACAAACAAAATTTATATAAATATTTAATATTAATAAGTATTATCACACAAATGAAACAAAAGTTTGGAAAATTTAAAAGTGCACGCCTCATAGTCTTATTTTTTTACAATAAAATTGATTAAATAAAATAGTTCAGTGGCGCCACATAGAAAGAAGAATTTTTTTTGACGAAAGAACAAAATTTTTGGCTCAAAAAAAATTTTTTTTCTTGGTAAAAGTAATTTTTTTTACACGCTTTTTATTAGCTTCACAAATTATTTAAATATTATAAAACATACAATTAATTTCAATTATTCAATTTTATAAATTTTTCATATATTCTTAATTAAAAAAAAAAAAAAAGATCATATAATTAGATGAAGAAATTAATTTAAACTCGGCAAAATTAAATAAAATGACTGAAAAAAAATTTTTAAATCACTAAACGAAGCAATTTTTTGTTTTTTAATTATCAAAGCTTGAAACTAGAAACAACATTTTAAACAATAACGAAATAACTACCAAGATAAAATTCAATAGTCTGGGCAAAAGAAACCTATTCTGTCCAATGTTAGATCTGGGTAATCGGATTGTGGGCTACTGATGTCTACCCTTTATTTTGAGGCGTGCAATATTTATAGCCAGTCGATAATTTTATAAAGATTGTTACTTTACCTTCTGAGTATCGATCGGTACGCAACCGACTGATGCTGGTCCGCATTCTGCACTACTGGCACAGCTTTTGCTCACCTGATAACAAAATTATTTCGATATTATCGACTGATGTTTTTAGCCTTACTATTTTTAAAATTTTTCAATCTGAATTTTGTGAATTAATAATTTGAAACCTAAAATTAAAGAGTTTAATTAAAAGTTAAAAGTTACAAATGTCAATAACATGTCTCACAAATTTATTAATTTTATGTGACACTAGAAATTAATATGCGCGCACTTGAATATAGATTTTGTATATATATTTATATTCATTACATATTTGACCAATCGTATCTCGAATAAATTGATCCATATACATTTCATATTAATTTTATTATAAGACTAGAATTTGAATTTGCGCCTTACTATAGCGTTTGCATATAATTTCATGCTTATGATATATATTCGACCAATCACATTACGAATAAGTTGATGCCTCATATATCCATCTCTATTTTATATTTAAATAATATAAAAAAAAAACAAAGTTAAATATTTATTCAACTAATTGTTCAATAAATTTTCTTATCGGCATTTCTCATGTTGGTAAGGTAGATCTCACATTATTTTTACCGATTACTGATAAAAAAGATGGCCGCAATTAATTTAGGTAGACAGATAGATTAAAATTAATTTACAGACAGTTGATAAGACAGAACAATTTTTGTTTCAGGTAAGAATTTTCTTGAGTGAGTTCAAACCCGGAAAAGTTCGGCGAAATCTAATTATTTAAGAGGAAAAAAATGTTGATATGTTTAACAAAAGATAAGAGGTAAGATTAAAAATGAATAAAAAAATTAATGTGGTTAATTTTGAATATAAATTTTCTTATCGACATTTCTCACTGTGATAAGGTAGATCTCCTATAATTATTACCGATTAATGATAAAAGAGAATGATCGCAATTAATTTAAGTAAACAGATAGATTAAAATTAATTTACAGACAGTTGATAAAACAGACCAATTTTTGTTTCAGGTAATAATTTTCTTCAGTGAGTTCAAACCCGGAAAAGTTCTGCAACATCTAACTATTTAAGGGGAAAAAATGTCGACATGTCCAACAAATGACAAAAGGTAAGATTAAAAATTAATAAAAAAAAATGAATGTGTCTAATTAACGATAAACAAAATGAAACGAAGCCTATAATCAGTCATAACTCATTCACGGTCATTGTTAGTGTTCTATTGACCTTCATAAATATATTTGGGTCACTGGAGAATTCCAATATTGTGTGTGATGCGAGCATGCGCATAATTGGGTCTATTAATAGACTAAAACATGAAAAAATGAACAAAAGGAAAGCTTCTGATTGATAAAGTGTCTGACGATAGAATCACACAGAACTTGAACTTACCAACACACTGTTGCCCCGACTGTCAAGTATGTGGAGTGACCTGCAGAAGTCTTTTCCATCCGGTGGGCAGGGGGTGTCAATCGCCCATGTGTTGCACATCTACGAAAATAAATTCTTAATTTATTATCTATAAATAAAAAAAAAACAAATCCCGTTTAATTAAATGAATTATAAATGTCAAAACGTATAATTTATTGATTATCGGCGGGAAACTTTATTTCTGATACTAAAAATAAATTGAAGATCAATATAACCGATAACAATAACAACAAAAGCGAAGCAGGCGACAGCGAAAATAAATCATTTGATTTATTTTTGTTGTTATTGTTGTTATTGTCGGTGAAGCATCTTCAATGGGCTTGGAAGCCCTATTTGGTAGCTTGAGCTTTCGAGATGTAATTGGTATGATTGTGCTCGATTTGTGCTATCGATACTGGGATACTGGATAGTAAATGTGTGCTCAGATATTGGCGTTGACCGGTTGGGGGTTGTTTATTGGAGTATTGAGATTGTATGGCTGACCTAAGCGGGCTTCGTCTATTATTCCGGGAATTTAATGGCTAGCCTACCTGATTGTCGCTGACGTTGACACAGGTGTAGCATGTGAGACCTGCAAAATAATTGCCGATTATTGATTGTTATTATCATTATAATTACAGTTAATATTATTGTCGGGCTAGATGCTAGAAATTTCCTCAAATTGGCCGGATGATTGCGGTTGCTTTTTGACTGGGTATTGATTTTGTCGAGGCGATGAGATAACTTGTGACTTGCAATTAGATTGATTGTTATTAGATTAATTTAATTATTATGCTGAAGCTTATTTATTTATTTATTTATTGATTTATTAATTTATTTCCTTTTTACACGACCCAACAGCCAAATAGCGAACAACGGGTCCCTGAATAATATAATACAAAGTTAAATTCTATAATAATTGACAATTTTTAAGTTTATTATCTAAAACCGAATACATAAATTTGTTACAAAATTTTACAACTATTAGTTGCTTTATACAATGATTTTAAACGCACTAAACTTACGCGCAGTAGCCTACCGGATCAGGCTCTTGCTTACCGAAGCATCGGACCGGGTTCGAGCCCGGCGTAGGTAGAAGGATTCAGTAACAAAATTTTTATTCATTTATTTGGGAGAAAAAATATTTTTTACCCTTCAATATTATTTATTACAGTTTAATAAATGATTTTTTTATTCTAAATAAATTATATTAATGTAAACAAAGCCTAAGAATGTTCTTGCACTCCAGCTGAGTCACAACTGTAGTAGTCAATATTCGATAAATTAAAAAAAAAATTCCTAAAATTAAAAAATAGTATGTGAGGCATTAATCGTTGGAATTTTGAAAATTAAAAAAAAAATTAGTTAAGTACAAAAATTAATTTGACTCTTGTAAATCAGCTGTTAGTAACCTGTCCGTGATTTAGCAACACTGTATTTCGGATAATTACATTTTTATTTGCACAATATAACCTTAACCACGTTTAAGTTTTTGCAGTCAGTGTAAATAAATAAATTAATTAAAAATGTTTAGTCATAAAACCATAACATTATAATGTCTCATGGCAAAAATGCTAGTATTTTTTAATTATTGTTTTATTTTTCAATTGTGAAATTCCACGGCAACCTATATATTTTATTGCAAAAAATGAAACGTGAATATTTCGAAAACCTTATTTTGAGATTTTTTTTTACCCCATCTAATCGGTAGTTAACACCATAATTCGAGAAAGTTGTTAAGGTCTGACTTTTTCGTAAGACTCGGAAAAAATACTAACATTTAAAAAAATTTTTTTTTTAAAAAATTTCCACCGTGAAGAATAAATTAAACTCCACTAGTAGATAAACCAAGACTTTAACTATTAGATAAAAATTAATTTTATGCATAATCTAATATTTTTTATTATACATTGATGGCAAAAGGACCTCCGTAAAATAGTCGAAAAAAAATTTTTATTTTTATATTAAGTATTTTAGACTTAACTTTCCACTAGCGAGAAGAATTACCGATCATGCGCCACCTGTCGGAATTTCTAAACACTATTTTAAATAAAAATAGTATATATGATTTTATATGACCATATTATGCCATATAAGGATATGTTGAGTGACATTTATGTTAATATGTTCTAATATGGTCATATCTGGTCAAAATTTTATTGTAACATTGTAGGGAATAATTATCAAACAAATTTTAATTAGATCAGAAATCTGCCATGTTTTAATATATTTTCTTTTCACATACTGCCATAGAAACTTTCCGCCTATTTATTAATAAAAATTCTCAAGAAAATCTCGACCCTACCCCTTTGAAACCATAAGGCGTGATCTACAACACACTCACTAGTTGTGATTTATACGACATCTTAAAGTCAGCGTATGCGAAAAACAAAAAAAAAAAATTCTAATGTTATACACCGAAAAGTTTCGTCATAAAACTTTGACGTAAAAGGCTTTGAGTGTACAAAGACAAAAAACACCCTTTTTTTCTTTTCTAAAAAAAAAAAAAAAAAAAAAAAAAAAAAAAAAAAAAAAAAAATTGCAATAAAATTTTAGTACTTACGATAAGTATCTTCTCCATTAGTCCCCGCAGTTCTCTTAACCCCGTTTAATTTAACCAGAATTTGATCATTAGTGTCGTCGGCGTCAGACAAAAAATTTCTCCCGTGTGTTTCCGCAGCCAGAAGCAGTCCGACCATCACCCACGTGATCATTCCTCACATCTCTTGATACAGCATAAAAGTGCAAAAAACAACAATCCATTAGTCGGTCAGAACATTAACAATATACGCCACAAAATTCAACAAATAAAATAAAAACCACGCAAATGGAATCAACAACTGTCCGTAGATATTATTTTAACATTCAATTCAAGTTGTTCGGTAATTTACTAGAGAGACTAAACTTGATTTTCTTTAAAATCCTGGCAGAATTAAACTTGTTCTCGAAAGAGGGAAAAAAAAAAGGGTCAAAATAAATTGAATAACAAAACAAAAAGACTAAGATAAAGTAAGAGAGTAGAATTACTACAAAACTACCCAACCCTGGCCATCTACTTGCCCATTCTGATGTGCTCACAGCTTATACTTTTTTTTAGTTTTTCCTTTAGGGGAATGAACCCCCACCCCTCGACTTTCCGGCGATAGTGCTTGTAAGCATCATTTTTTTATTGATTTTTTACGGATTAAAAGGACTTTCACAGTCATATGGCCGTATGTATGTATTGGTCTGCTGTGTCAACGGGTAGAAAAGTCCTCTCGGATGAATCGTCATATGTCATGTGGAAATATAGAATTTAATGAAAATTTGTATTTAGAGTTTTTTTATTAGAATAAAAATCTGAAAAAAATCCTGGATGGTCTCTACGGAGAGAAAATTGAAGGGATTTTTACTATTTTACTATCGTAATCTATATTAGTAAGAAAATAAGCTAAATTTTGAAGATATAAGCTCATCCTGATGTTACACTCATCAAGACCTTTCATTTGAGTACCCACATCAATTTTTCATATATTTTATATATTTATATATTTTTATATCACGATCCAAATGCCAAAAGGGTGTATTACTTTTTTTTTTCGCCGTTCAACTTAGAACTGCTCAAAACGTAAAGATTTGTCAAAAAAAAAAATATTTCAACGTACACGGAAAGAACAAGATGACACTGGATATCATCCCAGATTATACTCAGTGATATCTTTGGTAAAAAAAAATTTCAGATAGTAGATAAAAAAATTTCAGATTATACTGCGTGATATCTGGATTATACTCATTAAAATCTGGATTATACTCATTACAATCTGGATTATACTAGTTACTATCTGGATTATACTCATTACAATCTGGATTATACTCATTGCAATCTAGATTATACTCATTGTAATCTGGATTATACTAGTTACTATCTGAAATTTTTTTTTTCATTCAGTATAATCTAGGATGATATCCACTATAATCTTGTTTTTACCATGTACTAAAGCCAAAAGGGCGTATAAAAAAACTTTCAATTTTGCTCTGAAATATGAAATTTAATTCTAAAAAATAAATCCAGATCATTTAATATTGTTAAATTTCACGCCTCTGATTCAGCAATCATTTTAGATATTGCAACTGTTTTTTTTTTTTTTTTTTTTCAATTAAAATTATAAACATAAAAAATATTTTATGGAAATTTATTTAATAGATATTTAATAATTTAACAAATAAACAATATAATATTAAAGTTAGCAGTCAGCTGTTAATTTAAAAATTTTTTTTAATAATTAATTAATTTAATTACAATAAAAAAATGCTTCTAAAAATTTTTATTTGTAATTTTTATTAATTTTTACATGTGATACTTTTTAATTAATTTTTTTTTATAATAATTTAATTGTTATAAATATCTAAAAAAAATTTGTAATGTCTGTCAACTTCAGTGTCATTAAACTATGGCTAAAAAATTGACATGTAGGAGTTTTAAAAAGTTAAAAATGGAATTTTTGGAAGAAATTTATTTGTTAAAAAAATTTTTAAATCGTTAAATGACAGCTGACTAACATAAATATTTTTTAAAAATTTTAATTAAAAAAATTTCACGTAAAAATTAAGAAAAAAAAATTTTTTTTTAATATTTTTATTATTGTAATTAATTTGTAAGAAAAAAATATTGACAGCTAATATTATAATTAAAATTTATATTAATATTAATGAAAATTAAGTTAACTGATATTTAGAAAATTTTAATAATTTTTTTTATTAAAAAAATTTCATTTATAAAAAATTTGAAAAATTTTTTTTTACCGCAAATTACACTAAGTTCAATATAGGAGAATATGCAGTGTAATTTTGTTCTTTCAATGTACCCGTGCAATTTAAAAAAAAATTTTTTTTCAGTTTAAATTAAATTATAAAAAAAATTTCGGCTAACTTTAGAATTATTTATCATTACCAGAAAAAACGAAAATGGCCGAATATTCAAGAGGAGTGCTGCAAGTAATCGTGGCGCAGATCTGTCAATCAATAGGCTGGCGATCAATCCACTCAACTCCTCTGGAATTCATGGTAGACTTGCTGCACGAGTACTTGTGGCAACTGGCACATGTTTCTCACGAGTACGCAGGAGTGTTGGGCCGCACGGAGGTGAACCTGGACGACGTAGGCCTGGCGTTCCAGCACATGAACATCGACCTGAGCCAACTAGCGGAGTACGTCGAGAACGTGGGTTCGATTCCTTGCGCGATCCAAGTCCCGAAGTACCCGGTAGCCCGGGAGGACCACTTGAACTTCATGAAACCGGGAAGCCGAGAGGTGTTGAAGCGCCCGATGCACATCCCGGAGTACCTGCCGCCAATGTACCCCAAGCTGGAGGAGCTCGAGCCGGTCAAGAAGGAAGTGATCTTCGAGAACGACGAGAACGTGAACACCAACCAGACGACTCCGTTGGTCGGGCCGTCAGTTGAGAACCAGATGAGCTCAGTGATCAACAACCCCGTGTCCGACGTGATGAAGCGACCTGGAGACCCTCTGCTCGACAGCTTCGCTCCGGACAAGCGTATTAAACTCAGCGACGAAACCAAAACCCTGAGAGAGATCCAGAGTGTCATGATGACTACTTCTGGCTTCTTGTCGCCTGCTCGCGAGGGTAAATTACCCGAATCCCGGACTCCGGCTCAGATAAGGTCCGACTCGCCCCCCGCGGTCTCCTACCCGATGAACCCCTGTGAACTGCCGGTTGACAAGCCCAAGGAGAAAGAAAAGGAGCCTGAGAAAGTCAAGGAGAAGGAAAAAGAGAAGAAGGTTGTCAAGAAAAAATTGGAGTACCAAAAAGCTGACAAAGAAAGCAAAAAGAAAATTCGCGAGCAGGAATTATTCAAAGCTGATAAAATGGTCACTGTTAAACCGAAGAAAGCCGAGGGGAAAAATGCAACCCCGAAGCCTCCCAAGGGCCCGGTAGGCAGGCCCAGAAAATTCCCTCTGAAAGTTCCCGTAGACAAACCTGCGGTTAGTTTTAGTGAGAATATTAAAAAATTGCCCGTAGAACCCGACAAGCAAAAGCTGACGATTTTTAAGAAAATTTCAAAGGCTCAGGAGCATAACAAGGTCCCTGATGTTCCTGAGAGCAAAGCAAAGGAGCTGGTGTCTCGCGAGAGCTCGCCTGAAATTATTGTTGATGAGATAGACGACGAGCCGGTCGCTGTTAAAATTGACCATGCAGAAAAAGACAAGGTGAAGAGTGGTGGTAATATTGACATTGATTTTGTTGATATTCGCAGTCCAGATACATTTATCAGTGACATGTCACCGCCGCGAACTCCCACAGTTCCCAAAACTCCGGAGATAAAGGTCCCGGAAATAATATCTGACCAGGAAATAGTGAGGAAGATGGACCGGCCGAAGACACCTGAGTTCAAGCCTCCGGATAGTTTGTTGCCGAAGGACACGATGATTCCTCCGGGAATACCTTTTCCGATATTTCCGCCGTTTCCTTCGGGCCCGGGGCTGATTCCGTACCCGATAAATCATCCGCTGATCCCTAGGATGCCTCTGCCGCAGCCGAGGCTGCTTCCGGAGCAGATCAAGGTCGAGCGAGAGAGAGAAGTTGACATCATTGAGGACGGTAAGCCGCAGATGGGCTTTGTTGTCAAAGGAAATAATAGTAACGTCCTGGAGTTGGTCTCCGCCCTCCCTGGAGTTAAAATCGAGAAGCCTGATAAGAAGAAGAAGCACAAAGTTGATAAAAAGGACAAAGTTAAGAAGAAGAAGGAGAAGAAGGAAAAGCACAGGGAAAAAACTGACAAGGAGAAGAAGGAAAAACGCAAGGAGAAAAAGGAGAAGGAAAAGGAGGAGAAGGAGAAGGAGAAGAAAGAAGAAAAGGAGAAAGAGAAGGAAAAGGAGAGGGAGAGGGAAAGGGAGAGAGACAAAGATAAGGAAGAAGTCATTCCTAAACTCACTCTCAAGGTCGACTCGATCGCAGTGAGACCTCCGACTCCGGAAAATCCGATTAAGAAGATCACTTTCAAGCCGCTTCCGAAGAAAATTGAAGAGCCCAAGGCTACCTCTAGTCTGGCTATCTCTTCTCTGGTTAAGGAAAAACCTTTGAAGGAGAAGGTCAAGAAGGTCAAGTCACCCAGTGATGCCAAGAAGGCCCTCAAGGCGGAAAAGGCTGCCGAGAAACACAAAGATGCTGTTCCTGTGATTGCTGCTACGATTGTTGGTCCCGATGGCCAGCAGATTTGGATCTGTCCTACTTGTGGCAAGCAGGATGATGGAACTCCCATGATTGGCTGCGACGAGTGCGATGCTTGGTATCACTGGATTTGCATCGGCATGCATGTACCTCCTGCGTCTAATGAGAACTGGTACTGCAGCGTTTGTATTGCTAAAAAAAATGAAGCTATTCCGGATAAGAAGAAACAGAAGAAAAAGGTTAAGATTAATGTGTAATTTTTTTTTACTGGAGAGGGGAAAGGTAGGGATTATATGTAAAAATATTGTATAGGTAGGTTAGTTACTTTGATTTAAGATTGTTTTGAGAATTAAGCTGAATTGGAAAGTTTTAATTCTATTTATAATTTTTTTTTTTTTTTGAAAATTATTGTAAATTTTTTAATAAGTAAAACATGATTGTAATTTTGTGTTTAATTTTTTATGACACTTAAAATTTAACGAATTGGATAAAAAATTGTTTTTGAATAAGAAAAATTGTGGTAATTATTTAAAAACTATTTTTTTTTTCTGATTTAGTAACAAAATTTTTATTCATTTATTTGGGAGAAAAAAATATTTTTTACCCTTCAATATTATTTACTACAGTTTAATAAATGATTTTTTTATTCTAAATAAATTATATTAATGTAAACAAAGCCTAAGGAGGTCCTTGCGCTTCAGCTGAGTCACAACTGTAGTAGTCAATATTCGATAAATTAAAAAAAAAAATTCCTAAAATTAAAAAATAGCACGTGATGCATTAATCGTTGAAATTTTGAAAATTAAAAAAAAAAATTAGTTAAGTACAAAAATTAATTTGACTCTTGTAAATCAGCTGTTAGTAACCTGTCCGTGATTTGGCAACGCTATATTTCGGATAATTACATTTTCATTTGCACAATATAACCTTAACCACGTTTAAGTTTTTGCAGTCAGTGTAAATAAATAAATTAATTAAAAATGTTTAGTCATAAAACCATAACATTATAATGTCTCATGGCAAAAATGCTAGTATTTTTTAATTATTGTTTTATTTTTCAATTGTGAAATTCCACGGCAACCTATATATTTTATTGCAAAAAATGAAACGTGAATATTTCGAAAACCTTATTTTGAGATTTTTTTTTACCCCATCTAATCGGTAGTTAACACCATAATTCGAGAAAGTTGTTAAGGTCTGACTTTCTCGTAAGACTCGGAAAAAATACTAACATTTAAAAAAATTTTTTTTTTAAAAAATTTCCACCGTGAAGAATAAATTAAACTTCACTAGTAGATAAATAAGGACTTTAACTATTAGATAAAAATTAATTTTATGCATAATCTAATATTTTTTATTATACATTGATGGCAAAAGGACCTCCGTAAAATAGTCGAAAAAAAATTTTTATTTTTATATTAAGTATTTTAGACTTAACTTTCCACTAGCGAGAAGAATTACCGACCATGCGCCACCTGTCGGAATTTCTAAACACTATTTTAGATAAAAATACTATATATGATTTTATATGACCATATTATGCCATATAAGGATATGTTGAGTGACATTTATGTTAATATGTTCTAATATGGTCATATCTGGTCAAAATTTTATTGTAACATTGTAGGGAATAATTATCAAACAAATTTTAATTAGATCAGAAATCTGCCATGTTTTAATATATTTTCTTTTCACATACTGCCATAGAAACTTTCCGCCTATTTATTAATAAAAATTCTCAAGAAAATCTCGACCCTACCCCTTTGAAACCATAAGGCGTGATCTACAACACACTCACTAGTTGTGATTTATACGACATCTTAAAGTCAGCGTATGCGAAAAACAAAAAAAAAAAATTCTAATGTTATACACCGAAAAGTTTCGTCATAAAACTTTGACGTAAAAGGCTTTGAGTGTACAAAGACAAAAAACACCCTTTTTTTCTTTTCTATAGAGCGTTCCACCCGCAAAAGTTTCGCTTCAATATATACATCATAAAAATACATACAAAAAAGGAAAAATTACTTCATCGCAGTTTGATAATCGGATATGCATGTATTTGCATACATTGATTTTTAACATCCGATATTTCATTTTTTTTTTTTTTTTTTTTTTTTTTTTTTTTT
>JZSA01005795.1:0-10672 GCA_000956155.1 Cotesia vestalis
TATATATATTATATATATGTATATATGAAAAATATATCAAAAATACATGTGGGTAGTCAAATGAAAGCTCTTGATAAGTGTAACATCGGGATGAGCTTATATCCTTAAAAATTATATTTATGAAGCAAATTTTATTTATTTAATTATTAAAAAAATTTAATTATTAATTATTAAAAAAAATACTTAAATTAGCCCATTTTAAATCAATAAAAAATTAATCATTAATTATAAAAAGCAGCTAACAGTCTTCTTAATTATTAAAAGTGGAAAAATTAATAGAATTAATTTTTTTTTTTTTTTTTATAACATTACTCTAATAATTTTCTATTTTACACTACGCCATTTACAAGAGACTCACGTATAATAATTATTATCGTCTACATTTTATCAATGAAATTGCCCTAAATCCGCATTTTAATCACATCAAAATTAAAAAAAAAATTTTTTATGAGATTACAGCGTCTCTATAAAAATTAAAATAAAAAAAACAAATTTTAAACGAAATACGGATTTAGCACACTTACGCGTTATTAAGTAGAATTTGATAAAGTTCTCTGTTAACTATACACAGAATTGCTCAATTCCTAGTTTTTATATACATTAAGTATTAAGTATAATAATTAATAAAAAAATAATTAAAAAAACTTATAAAAATTATTGCTGAATTATTTCAATTCCAAAAAATTATTAAGATATAATTGTAAATGATAAGCGTTTTATCAGTAAGTTTAAAAAATTTTTTACAGATTTTTTTTAGGGTCCAGTAGCCGGTTCCTTGCGGCCAGTAAACGAAACTATGCTCCTGATGCCTTTTACAGAAGCCTAAAATTTAAAAGCAAACCGAAGAATCTTTATTTAATTAGGTAGATCAATTGTTAATTAATTTTGGTTTATTTTTAAACTGGGGGTTTAATTTGGGAGCATAGTTACCTTTTTTTTTGATCCGTTTAGGTAGTCTTTGTACATTTCTGAACGCAGGTAACGCGAATAACTGTCGCTTTTCATTAAATGATATACGTGAGCCTGAAAATTTATTTTTTAATCCAATACAAATTAAAAAAAAAAAAAAAAAAAAAAAAAAAATTTTTTTTTTTTTTTTTAATTTTACTTAAAATTTTTTTTTACTAAAAAATTAAATTATAAATGGCAATTTTAATGAGGATAAAAAATAAATTTTTTAATAATTAATTTGCGAGTAAAAAAAAAAATAAGCTTCAAGATAAATAATTTTTATATAATTAAAAAATGACATTGTGTCTTGTGAAATATCGACATTTTTAAAGATATAAGCTCATCTCTATGCTATACTCATCGAGACCTTTCATTTGAGTACTCACATCAATTTTTTATATATTTATATATATTATATATATGTATATATGAAAAATATATAAAAAATGCATGTGGGTACTCAAATGAAAGGTCTTGACGAGTGTAACATCGGGATGAGCTTATATCTTTAAAAACGTCAATATTTAAGAAATTACAATGCAATTTAATAAAATTTATGTTCAATTAAAAAAACTTTTTTTAAGAAGCTTGTAGATTTTTTTAATAATTAAATAATTAAAAAAAAAAAAATTTACTTACTGCAGCAATGTCAAATGACCAACGATCGCACTTTTCTAAGTTTTTCTTAGTCATTTCATAAGACCGTGAATCGACATTTATTGGACAACTGGCATCGTGACCGAGATACTCATTCCATATTTCACTAACTCCCGCTTCAACATCCCTTTGTGGCAAAGTTTTCAAATTTTGCACAGCTTCCCAAAATCTGTTAAAGAAGAATATATAAATTTAGTTTTTTAAATAAAAAAAAATTTTTTTTTTTTTAATTAATTATTAGCAAGAAAAAAAACAAACTTGAGATTTTCACCGCTGAATTCTTTATCGAGAAATTTAACAAATTGTTCCCGGCCGATTGGATCTTGAAGCAATTCTTTTAAGCTAAATGCCCAACGCTTGACCCGTCTGGCCGATACATCTTTCCTGAAAATTAAATAAATCAATTTTATAAATTTTCCTATTTATGATTTTTTAAGAACTGTAAAAAATTTATTAAACTTACGCTAATTTATCTTGCTCCCATAATTCAGAACTGTCAGAAATCCACGGATTACTAAACTCTGGTTGAGTAAACATTGGATCGTACTCTATGTACTGCTCAAAATATCCAATAAGTCTAAAAAAAAAAATTACAATTAAAAATTTCGCAAATAAAATGTTAATAAAAGTAAAACTTGCAGAAGTAAATGACTAAAAATAAGAAAAAATTTAAGTTTTGACATTAATGAAAACTCACGCTTCGGCGACCTTGGAAACTTTAATACAACGTCGATCTAATTTCTGTTTCAACATATCAATTTCCTTTTGTAATGTCTCAATTGACGGATTGATAAGATCTTTAGTATCCGTTGGTGATATTCTACCACAAGCAACACCAATTTGTGAATGCTTACTTGCTTTCATTGTTTTATTACTGCGACATGCTTTCTTGATATCCAATTCCGTTGTATTGACACAACCAGGCTACAATTAATTTTTTTAAAATTTTAAATAATTATTATTATTATTTGGAAAAAAAAATTGAAAATTTTTTTTTTTTTTTTCAAATTTCTTGAAAAATCAATCTCTTTGATTGAAAAAATAAAGATTTTTGAGAAAAAAAATTAATTTTTGTGACTAATGTATTTATATATATTATATATATGTATATATGAAAATATATATCAAAAATGCATGTGGGTACTCAAATGAAAGCTCTCGATGAGTGTAACATCAGGATGAGCTTATTTCTTAAAAAACGTCAATATTTAAAAAAATACAGTGCAATTTTACAAATATTAGTTAAAAATTTTTGAATATTAGAAAATAAATATTAAAAATTACCATTGGTCGATGAACATCCCAAAAAGCCCGTTCTTGACTATCCAAAATTTTTCTCTCAAGTTTATCTCTTTTTTTGTCAACTTTACTCTGTGCTTCCGCTTGCATGAAAATAAATTCCCATTTTCGTGAAAACATTTTCTGTAAGCGTGCTAAATTTTCAGCCTCATAGTCAGCTAGCTCTAAACGTGCTTTATTTTGCATTGTCCGTTTGCATAAATATACAGCTATAAATATATAAAAATATAAATAATTATTTTATTGTGTATAGACTCAAACGTATACACTCGTTTGATGTCAAAGAGATTTATTTTTACCGTAGTCAGTATTCTCAGGTTCCCAACAATTGGATGGCCAAAAATAGGGAGTTTGAAATCGATAAAATGTGTTGTCGTTTTTTACAGTAAGGCAGTGGTCGTCGATAGGAAATAAATAGCCATGTGAGGCCATTAGATGTGCAATTCTTAAAGCCTCTGAAATAAAAGGTCTAAAAGTGGCAAAAAATTTAAAAAACCAATAAAAATTTAACTACTGAGTATATGACAATTTATTAAAGTCCTTTCACTCCTTAATAATAGTAAAAACAATTTCCAAGTTCAAGATCTTAAATAATTTTTCTTGAAAAATTTTTATGGGCTTAAAAACAATTGTAATTTTTTTGCAAATAAATCAAGGCAGACAATAGACGTCTCTATTAAAACTGTCCATATATAAATAAATAATTACCGGGTTTAAATGACAAGAATGCATTTGCAAACATTGTAAATTGTAATATAATATATGAGAAAGCGTAAAAATGGCGATTAAACAATTTGGCGCCATTTTTTATGTGAGAAAAATATTTCTTCTTGTAAACTCGATCTCTAATTTATTATTCTATTCATTTATTGTATGTATATTGGAGTAATTTATAATTTAAAGATTTATATTTCTTCTGGTTAATTTAATAAGCCTAATTAAAATATATATTGGCAAGTTTACTTTCATCATCAGGTTTTGCGCTTGACCGAAAGAATAAGGAGCGGAGAAAGGAGTTTGATGCACTCGTCTTGAGTATTAACTCTACTATTATTTACAATGTAATAAGTGTAACGACTTTAAAAGAAGAAATGAGTAATTAGGTTTAAGAAAACTATGAGGGAAAATAAATCGAGCTAGGTTATTAAAAGTAAGGTTAATATAGACTCTTTAGATTTATGGATAACATTTAACGCATGAAATATTTTTAAATTTATTTAAATTATGGATATTCATGCACAAAAAATGGTAATTTTATCGTTTAATTTGTATTATAACAAATTAATAGTAATTAAGACATCTATTACTGTGGTTAAATAGAAAAGATTTTTTTTAAGGGCGTTAGACGCGCCCTCTACTTTTTATGAAACCTAATAATTGAGAAGCATCAATAATAATTTTAAATTTAAATTAAATTAAAGTTTTAATTGATAAAAAGAAAGTATAATTATAATTTTGCCAATTTATAAACTCGATAAATAATTAATTTCTGTAGATATTAATTAACGGCTGAATTTAATTAAAGAAGAAAAATTTGAAGTGAGCTTAAGTGTTCAAAATGGCCGACGGCTTGATTTTAATGTCAAAATTTAATGGGGCTATTATTGATATAGTGTTAAAGAAGAAATATTCTAGCGGGAAAATTCAAAATGATTTAATGCTTTGCATTTTAAGTGTTATTAAAGTGAAAGATTATTAACCGCTAGGCTTGAATATATAAACATTAATATTCCGCTATCATAATAAATATTAAGAAAAAAATGACGCGGATGGCTGGAATATATTTATAATTATCTGATTTTATCTAAATAAGGAGTAACAACTCTTGCAAAAAAATATTAACCATCAAGAATCAACAGCGTTGTATGAAGACTATAAAATAATATGTGGTAAGTTGTGAGTGGTAAGTGGCATAATACGAGCGTGAATAAATCTAATACACTAGATACACTAAGATGAGAAGTGGGAGGACCAACGATCCTTCTCCTCTGGAACGATTTATCTTGTATATAAAACAAGTGTCTCACTAAGAGTTTGCTTAGTTAGACACTCCTTGAACTTGTGCTGCGATATTTTACAGTCTAACTAAATCTAATATGAACATAACAAGTTTTCTTCTTTTAAAAAAAATTTTTTGATTTGTTTATGCAAAACACTTCGGAGTTATTAACGTTATCTTCTTATTATCAGTTATTTCTTCTTAGTTGAAACAAAGTTTGCATAAAAATGATTTTAATGGTAAGTTTTTAATTAATTTAAATTCTTCTTTTATTAATTTTTGTGAATTTAATATTATTTTTATTTCTTCTTTTTAACAGAAATTTTCAATATTTATTCTTCTGGCTTTTTCTCCAAAATTTATCCACGGACAGTAAGTAAATCAATAAATAATAAAACTGGCCCTCAAAAAAAAAAAAGTGAATCAAAATCTGGAGTCAGTTTTGCTTGTACACTCTCAAAATTTTAAGTTAATTGCAAAAAACTACAAAAATCGTAAAAAATTAGCAATTTTGGGAAGAAAAAAGTTGATTTTTATGTATTTTGGTCCGCTAATTCCAAATTTGAAGTTTATACAACCATAAACCTTTTAAAGTTTAAATAAATTGCAGAAAAATCCATGAAAATTGCGGGAAAAAACAAAAAATTGCAATTATTGTCATAAAATAAATTTTATAGCGCTAGATTAATAGATTAATAATGATTTTTATGTAGTTTGATCCTTTGAATCTAAATATTGAGCCTATTTGGCTTGTATATTTTTAAAAATCTAAGTAAATAGCAAAAAATCTCTAAAAATTGATGAAAATTACTTTTTAAACAAAAAAAAAGTTCTTTATTAATTTTAAATTTTATCAATTTGTAATTAAATATAAATTTAAAGTTTATTTGGCCCGTTAGTCCTCAAAAAAATCAAATTAATGCGGAAAATTGCTCATACAGTCATGACAAAAATTCAGCGGACCATAATACACAAAAATCATATTTTTGTCTTACTAAAACTGTAAATTTTTTGCGATTTTTATGGTTTTTTGCAATTTACCCAAAATTTTGAGGGTGTACGGGCAAAGCTGGCTTCAGATTTGAATTTAGCGCGTCAAAACACCCAAAGATAGTTAAATCCGGTCAAAAATACAGACCACTTTTTTTTTTGGACCGATATTTATAATTTACAATTTATCTAAATTATTGTCATTTATATAAAATTTGGCAAATTTTACAGAAAAAAAATGGTATTGATAGTACCACGGCAAGTTAGACGAGAAACAGCAATGATAGCTCCTTGGCGTCAATTTAATCGTCACCCAGAATTACTGGACAACGAAATTTCGCCGTCAATAATCCGGGGTTCGAATCATAATCCGCCAAATCATCTTCAACCTCCGTACCATTTTCTAAACGGGAATCCCCGATTTCGGTTCAACAAAAATCATGGGTTGTTGTCTTCTCACGGAAACAAACCGCATTCAAGTGGTCCAGGAGGACCACTTGGTATTGACGACGACTTTAACAACAATGGACCAGTTAATCACGTGTTAATACCCCACGGAAAGGGAATTACTCACGCTTTGTCATTTGGCAAGGGTTACGTTCCTCATGAAGCGCTAACTGGGAACACTTTTAATGGAATTTCTTCTCAAGATAACCATCCTTCCCAATCTGTATCGCAATTTCCTGTCATTGCAAATCAAAATAATAATAATTATAATCAAAATAATCAAAACAATTTTGATTTAACTGCAGAAAGAAGATTAGAAGAAATAAAGTCGCTTATTTTTAAAGCGAAGCAACTTGGACTGCTTGGCGGTAATGATGATTATAATAACAATGATAAGTCTGTTATCACGCGTGATGTTGAATCTTTTAGTAGTCAAAATAATTACAATAATTACAATAATAATAATAATGATAAAAAAGGAATTATAATACGCGATACAATTCTTTATGATGATTACAATAAAAAAATTACGGAACTGGCCAAAAATTGGCCCGCGCATGTCTTCAATAATAATAATAAAAATATGGGGATTATTAATGTGGCAGAAATGGTCGCTCAGAACGGTTTTAACCTGCCGGCACAATTTTTAAGACACGTTAATTTAAATAATGCAGGAATTGGAAACAATAATTTAGTGAAGCAAAATTCAGGGTACGCTGTTAATGAACATGTTCAAGATATTCCGCAAGATTACAATCGCTACAAGCCTATTGCCGAAATTCGGCCAAATCCTACGGCAGTTGCCACAGCCGCTGCTATTGTCGCTACTGGAGCGCAAGTTGTTCCGCAAGTTCCGCAACATAGCCAACAAAATAGTCATTTTCATCCAAGTTACTTTTCAATTCACTCGCCGGCTATTTTTAATAAGTAGATTTTTTTTTTTTAAGAAGAAATTGAATTTTTGAAAATTTTTAGATGCAACTGTCGAAATATTGTTGATGATTTATGAAAATTAAATTTGCTGATGTTTGAAAATTTATTTTATTAAAAAATAATTTTTTAAAAATTAAAAAAAAAATTTTTACATGGAGAAAATTTTTAAAATTATAAGTGCAATTTTTTTTAAGTTTATTTTTAATTCTAATTTAATTAGTCAAAAATTTTTGAACGTCGGCTAATTTTAGCATGATGATTTTATAATCCTCGAGTTAGCTGACGTTTTTAATTGTTTAATTATTTTTAATTTATTGAATTAGAACTAAAAAATTTTTTTTAAAAAATTGCACTTATAATTTTTCAAGTTTTTTACAAAAAAAAATTTATTTTCATTTTTTGTCTTGATTTTTTTGATAAAAAAAAATTCTAAAAATTTTTAAATGTCGGCTAACTTAATTTTCATGATAATTTTGCTATTAATTACCAAAGTTTATGCATTAATGTAATAATATTCTCCAATTATTGTAATTGTAATTTTAGATTACTAAAAAATTAATATTTTTATTAAAAAAAAGTTTGTGATAATGATTTAATATGATTAATTTTAAGCAAAGTATTTATAGATTATGTATGAAGAAATAATAAATATACTTTTACCGCTTTTTTTATGATAATAATGAAGTTACTTTGATTGATCGAGGTGAATTAATGACTGTGAAGTTCAATAATGCAACTAGTGAAGATATTTAAGATGCATACACACAGGTAAACGTTACTTTCACTGGAGCCGATCAACTGTGGAGTGTTTGAAAGTCTAGAAAGTTTTTGCAGCGATTGCTTTTCGTTTACCCCAATCTTCTGTCTTCAGATGAATTATCATTATTATTATTATTTTTTTTTTGTAATTGTCGTATCATCAAGGATCATTTCTTCGCTGTAACAATGAAGAATTTAAATTATAAGAATTTAAAAATTTTCTATTGTAAATTATATCTTCTCGGACAAAAAAAATGTTAATTTTTTTTAATTAAATAATAATATTGAGCGTGAAGTATAAATTAATTTTTTTTTTTACGGGAAGAAAACAATTATTTTAAATATTAATCTTTAGAGTTGCATAAAATAGCAAAATAATTAAAGTTAAAAATAATAAAAAGATTTTTTTTTGCAAAAATATGAAATTTTTTAATTTATTTCAAAGAAGAAATATTAAATGAATTTTTTTTCTTTAAATTAATCATTTCTTCTTAATATTTGACTTAAAAAATGTTATTTTGTATTTAAAAAAAATAATTATAAATAAAATTAATAAAAATTATTGACTAAATTAATTATTAAAAAATTTTAATAAAAAATTTTTATTTCTAAAAATTAAAAAGAATTTTTAGTAAATTATTTTTTTTTTTAAATTGTTTTTGTAATAAAAATAAAAAAAAAATTTTTAGCATTAAAAAAAAAAAAAAATTTTGATATCAAGGAAGTATACAAATATATAAATAAATAAATAAATTTAAATAGAGAAAGTAAATACATATCTTTAGTTGCTCATGACCATGAATGTATGTAATGTTAATCGTCCAGATGCGAATTCAGTATGTTAAAAGACGCTCTTAGCAATAATCTCCGACCTGAAGCGCCGGAGGTCGAGAAATGAGCAAGTGAAGACAATGTTGGTCGGTTTTTGCTGGCCATTGCATTTCCCAGACAAGATTCTCCGCTCCTCACTCAACACACTCATGCACACTCGTCCACATTCACGATGTGAAAGGGAAAGGATTATAAAATACCACCTGGGAGTCGGAAGAAATATAATGATAATGGTGGCTTGGCTTTAACCTATAAAGTTTAAAGAAAACTACAGGAAGCAATTGACAGCAAGTTTAAGGATAAAAAGAGAAAGATGCATATGTAAGTTATGTTAATGCTTTTGCGAAGAATACATTCTCTGGGAATTGAGAATTTAATGTTATTATTATTATTATTACAAGCAACCTTGCACTAGGTGACTGCCGTGACTTATGAACTATGAAAAATTAAAATTTTGCTTTATTAAATAATTAATTTTATTAAATTGCACTGTACTTTCTTGAATATTGACGTTTTTGAAGATATAAGCTCATTCCTATGTAACACTCATCTAGAGCTTTCATTTGAGTACCCACATACATTTTTCATATATTTTTCATATATACATATATATAAAATATATAAATATATGAAAAATTCATGTGGGTACTCAAATAAAAGGTCTCGATGAGTGTAATGTCAGATCGAGCTTATATCTTTAAAAATGTCAATAGTTCACAAAATAAAGGGTCATTTCTTAATTATTATAATTTTTAAAGATTTAAGCTCTTCCCGATGTTAAACTCATCAAGAGCTTTCATTTAAGTACCCACATGCATTTTTCATATATTTTTCATATATACATATATATAATATATATAAATATGTGAAAAAATGATGTGGGTACTTAAATGAAAGGTCTTGATGAGTGTAACATCAAGATGAGCTTATATCTTTAATAACAATAATAATAATAATAATTATAATGCACTCGTTTTTTAGAAAATTTATTACTATCATTATTATTATTATTTTAATTATAATTATAAAATCACTGTCAAGGCCATTTATTTATTTATATATTCTTCACCGAGAAAGAAGAAAACAATAATGACTCTGCTGAATAAAAAAACGTAATAGTAATATAATTACTTATAAATAATGTGTGTTTGATAAATGCTAAAGAAATGAAGATTAATCCATTAATTTGCGGGAAAATTATAAAATATTAATGATCCGAAGAAGGAGAGAGTTATAAAAGATAAAAAGATAGAAAGGGAATTGTAACACGTATCTTCTGTGCACTGCATCTCTTCTCCCACGATGAGCATTGAGCACTTTCTATTTCCTTGACTCTCAGTAAAGTACAGCTGGAATTACCTTCAAGTAATTGTTTTTTTTTTTTTTTTTTTTTTTTCTCAGGTACTTGACTCTTCTAAAGAAGACAACTAAGCAGTGATTATAATTTTTATGAAGCAAACAAACATAACTGTAAAAAATAGTATTTTGGTGATGGATTGGTGAACAAGTAATCCAGATCCTTATTTATTATCATTACACGCGAGTTGTATAATATAACTGCGTATAAAGTGAAAATAACTACTCATAATAGAAAGTAATTATTACTTATTTCGCTCTAGCCATTAATATTACACCTTATTTTACTAAATAATATTATTAGTGCAAACACTGTTGCTTATCGTTACTTATCACTCGACATAATTTTTAAATTATAACTTGTGGCTATTAAAATGTGTAATAATTACCGACAATGGCTCAATAATAATTTTATTATAAATTATAATTCTAACGTAATAAAAAAAAAAA
>JZSA01005796.1:0-29581 GCA_000956155.1 Cotesia vestalis
AGTGTGAAAAAAGACCGAAATAAAAGGAAGTAATTTTCTTCTTTAAAAAAATTAAGTTACTTTTTTTTTCTGATTTAAAATTTTGATAAAATTATCAAGATTAAAAATTAATGAATAATTTAGCATAAATTTCTATAAAATTTAATAAATTAACGATTGTTTTTAAATAAAATATATAAATACATGCATGAAGAATAGTTGAGCATTATGGAATATTAATATGCCTGAAGCGCAATTTCTCTGGGTCATGGTCGTTGTGGGATCTACGAATCCTCGTATTTTATATCTTACATCTTTCTTCTTGATTATTGTTAATTCTCTCTCTAAATAAGCATCTACATACATGGATATGATAATCACTCACTTACACACAAAGTGAGTAAGTCTGACAAAGACATTGAGACAGAAAGACGGAACAACATGTGCCTGTACTACTGCCGTCACATTTCTTCCCCACTCGATCCTACTGGTACTCACTTCCTTCCTTCCCTTTGATATTTTCTCACCTCAGTATATATATAAGCCCGCTCATCTCAAATATATATAACAGTAAGGATACATCTTCGGTGTCATCAAGTGCATCTTGTACGGTTCATTGTAAAATGACATCAAGATTTATTGTAAGATTTTTATTAATATTTTTTTTTTCTTTAAATATTATCAAACTTCGTAGATTTTAATTTTTTATAAAGTGAAAATTAAAAAAAAAAAATTAAGTTATGAAGTTTGATAAAAAATAATATTATCAAGAAGAATATGTATATGTATATTTTCATTAAATTATTTTTATTTCTTCCCATAGATTCTTTTAATAGTGTCAATTAGTTTTAAAACTGTCACTGCAACATTTGGAAATGAACAGTAAGTAATTTTATTTTTTTATAAAAAATTTTTTCAAATTTAATAATCATTAATTATTATTATTAAAAATATTTTAGCGTACATATAAGGATACACTTAAAAGAAAAAGAGAGCCATGACAGTCATGGACCACCAGGAGGAGGTGGAGGTGACCATATTGAAATGAGCGGCCCAGGAGGCGGCTGGAGTGGTGGAGGCGGAGGCGGACATGGAGGTGGAGGTGGTGGATACGGAGGAGGCGGATTTGGAGGAGGTGGTGGTGGTCATGGAGGAGGAGGATTTGGAGGAGGAGGTGGTGGTGGTGGTCACGGAGGAGGACACGGTGATTTTGGAGGATCTGGAGGTGACTCTTTTGGAGGATACGGAGATTCTGGAGGTGATTTTGGCGGTCACGGAGGTGGTGGATTTGATTCACATAGTTCTGGAGGTGATTTTGGAGGTCACGGAGGAGGAGGAGGCGGATCTGGAGCATTTGGAGGCTCGGGACATGGAGGAGATAGTTACGGACCACCATCGTCTAGTTATGGACCACCTTCTTCAAGTTATGGAGCACCATCGTCAGGCCATGGAGGAGGAGCTCCTTCTTCGAGTTATGGAGCGCCACCGTCATCAAGCTATGGACCACCATCGTCTAGCTATGGAGCACCATCAGGTGGCGGAGGAGGAGGAGGAGGATGGTCCGCATCAGGTGGCGGAGGATGGTCATCATCAGGCGGTGGAGGAGCTCCATCATCTAGTTATGGTGCACCATCATCAGGTCATGGAGGCGGAGCTCCTTCTTCAAGCTATGGAGCACCTCCCTCATCAAGCTATGGAGCACCACCATCATCAAGCTATGGAGCACCATCATCAGGTGGTGGAGGAGGAGGATGGTCAGCATCAGGAGGTGGAGGCTTCTCATCAGGTCACGGAGGATCGCCATCGTCTAGTTATGGAGCACCACCGTCTTCAAGTTATGGAGCTCCTCCATCACAAAGTTATGGACCTCCTTCTACTAGCTATGGAGTACCTTCTTCAGGATTTGGAAGCAGGTTAGATATTTTATGATTTAAATTAATGAATATTGTTAAAAAAAAATTATTAAAATTATTCTAAATATTTTATAGTGGACATGGAGGCAGTTCATCTGGATTTGGAGGTCACGGAGGTTCTGGAGGTTATTCTGGAGGAGGAGGTGGTGGAGGTGGTCACGGTGGATTTTCATCAAGCTTCAGTGGTGGATCTTCAAGTTATTCTGGAGGTCATGGTAGTTCTGGAGGATATTCATCTGGAGGTCACGGTGGTTCTGGAGGATATTCTTCTGGAGGTCACGGTAGTTCTGGAGGATATTCTTCGGGAGGTCACGGTAGTTCTGGAGGATATTCTTCTGGAGGTCACGGTGGTTCGGGAGGATATTCTTCTGGAGGTCACGGCGGTTCTTCTTTCTCTTCTGGATTCAGCGGCTCTGATTCTTACTCTTCAGGTGGTAGCGGTAGTAGCTTTTCAGGATATCACAAAAAGTAAAAGTTGTAGATATATATAAGTTGATATTGTTAAATCCTCGAGGCTACAAGAGAGAGAGTCTCATTTTTATTACCAACACAACAACAAACCACTTGAACTTACGAGTTAACGATGAACATGCAGTTGAACAAGTCCTGTATGAGTACCCTCCTCCCTTTCTTATTTTCTCCACACAGTAGATTTATCAGAACCTGTTACTCAACAGCATATTTACACCAACACTTATCATTATTTTTTATTAATACACCTATAAAAACCTACTTTACAAATTACCGACGCTCAACTCTTCACATATCATTATTGTTATTTCATTTTATTTGTTAATATCTAAATTGATCATCGTGTTTAACTACTTTAATTTCACCGCAATTTCTGTTTTATATTAATATTCATCACAGACTGTTCTTATTAAATTTATTACCATAAGTAAATATTATTGTAATATGTAAAATATTTTTATATTTTTTTTTGTACATAATTGTTTTAGTAATAAATATTGTTTTTTAATTTTTTAATCATTTTTTTTTTATTTCTTCACAATTATATTTTATTATTAAAATTTTCTCATTTTATAATTAATTAATTAATGTGTATAAAGTTACTCTGAGACAATGGAAAAGATATGTATCATTTAAATGATTAAACCATCAGGAAACTAGAAAGAGAATTGTCTAGTCAATTGTTGGTTGAAAAGAACAATATAAGATTATTTCTTACATGAGAAATTACTTTAAGAAATGGAAAGCATTTACTGCGTTAAAGATATGTGTTTAAGGAATCATAATAATAATAATAAAAATTTTTAAACTATTGCATTATTATTATCTAAATTATTAAGAGAATAAAAAAATTTTTTTTTCCATATTAGTCATATGATAAAATCGGTTTTAAAGATATAAGCTCATCTCGATGTTACACTCATCGAGACCTTTCATTTGAGTACCCACATCAATTTTTCATATATTTATATATATTATATATATATATATGTATTTATGAAAAATATATAAAAATGCATGTGGGTACTCAAATGAGAGCTCTTGATGAGTGTAATTTCGGGATGAGCTTATATCTTTAAAAATGTCAATATTTAAGAAAGTACAGTGCAATTAAAGTCATTATTTAATAAAGCAAAATTTTATTTATTGCTAGTTAATATTATTATTATTTTTTTGGCTTGGTATTTTTAGATAATAATGATAAAAATAATAATAATAAGGTGTTCTAGTAATTTTAAATTTCACTGAAGCATTACAGTGCATAAATAAAATATATAGTCTTCTCTGATGATGAAAGCATATATAAGATTATACTCAGTATTATTCGTGAAAGCAGCCTTGGTCTCTGATCCACCGCTTCCGGTAATGATTAATTAATTAATTAGCCAGTATAAATGAAATGTATTAATTACAATAATAATAATAGTAATAATTATGATAAATGCAATTTATTTAAGAATTTCAAAGAAGAAAAAATCAATAATTGACGACAGAAAATAAACAAGGTGTCAATGACTTGCTATAAATTTTTTAATTGACAGTGTTACTTATACTTATTTATTTATTCGCTTATTTAAATTAAATAAACAAAAAGAATCTTAAACTTTCCCTTGCAATAAAAATTTACGCTTGTGTATGCACGGTATTAACGAGCGATAATACAAACAAACTATAGATTTATGTCTACAATAATCTAATATTAAATAAAATTTAAAATTGCTACTGCACTGTTTGTACAATGAATAAGTGAGAGTATGATTTTTCCTCAAGATCAGGAAGATGGTGATTTAGAGGAGGGATTGTAATATTATTTAAACCCGGAAATTTCGTGTTGTCTATACATTTTACTACCGGCATTATCCTTACATTTATAAGCCAGCCTAAGTGAGATTAGTTATAGTCTTCATTGAGTGTCCGTGCGATAAGTTTGAACAGAAAATAATATGAAAATCTTTTTGCTTCACGTATGTATCTATAACAAACATAAACATCAATAAAAAAAGTGAGTTTTGTTAATTTTTTATTTTATTACAGCTTTTTTTCTTCATTACAATTATTGCTACTGTTTCTTCTTTACCAATTCCTGATGATGATCATCATCAGTAAGTTTTTCTTTAATTTATTTTAGTTTATTTTTAATAAAAAGAAATTTGAAAAAAATTATATCGACAGCTGGCAATTTTTTTTGATTTTTATAAATAAATTATTTTGAAAAAATTTTAATAAAAAATTATAAAAAAATTTTAATAAAAAATTTAATCATTAATTAATTTGTTAAAAATTATTGTAAAAAAATTTTAATAAAAAATTGTGAAAAAATTTAATTATTAATTAATTAATTAAAAATTATTGTGAAAAAAAATTTAATTTTTAATTAATTAATAAAAAATTATGAAAAAATTAAATTATTAATTAAAAATTATTGTGAAAAAAATTTTAATAAAAAAATTTAATTTTTAATTAATTAATTAAAAATTAAATTTTTTTATTAAAATTTTTTTCACAATAATTTTTAATTAATTAATTAATAATTAAATTTTTTCACAATTTTTTATTAAAATTTTTTTACAATAATTTTTAACAAATTAATTAATGATTAAATTTTTTATTAAAATTTTTTTATAATTTTTTATTAAAATTTTTTCAAAATAATTTATTTATAAAAATCAAAAAAAATTGCCAGCTGTCGATATAATTTTTTTCAAATTTCTTTTTATTAAAAATAAACTAAAATAAATTAAAGAAAAACTTACTGATGATGATCATCATCAGGAATTGGTAAAGAAGAAACAGTAGCAATAATTGTAATGAAGAAAAAAAGCTGTAATAAAATAAAAAATTAACAAAACTCACTTTTTTTATTGATGTTTATGTTTGTTATAGATACATACGTGAAGCAAAAAGATTTTCATATTATTTTCTGTTCAAACTTATCGCACGGACACTCAATGAAGACTATAACTAATCTCACTTAGGCTGGCTTATAAATGTAAGGATAATGCCGGTAGTAAAATGTATAGACAACACGAAATTTCCGGGTTTAAATAATATTACAATCCCTCCTCTAAATCACCATCTTCCTGATCTTGAGGAAAAATCATACTCTCACTTATTCATTGTACAAACAGTGCAGTAGCAATTTTAAATTTTATTTAATATTAGATTATTGTAGACATAAATCTATAGTTTCAAAAGTATTTAAGTACATGTTTATACTTAAAATTGATAATGCACGATTGCGGATTGAGTTCTGGTTGGCAAACGGTAAGCATTGGGTTTATAAAGCTGTTCTTGGTACCAAAAGGCTTTCATATGGGGGGGTAGTCTGCAGTAAGTCGTATGTGCTCGAGTAGGGTAGGAGATCCGTCACCTATCGGCCCCCTATTTGATAATTACGTAAAAGTAAGGAAATAGTCCATGCGTTACGTATTAATAACGAAGACATGTATACACACGCCTTTCTTTTTCGAGGCATTTGTTATTAATTCACCACCACGTGGCGAAGACTATATTTATGCGAGCATACATTGTTGATAAATAATAGGACATTAAAATTAATCAGCTGAAGTTATTTAATATTGAAGCTAATCTTATAAAATTAATTTTTTTTTTAATAAAAGTAACAGAATGTAACTTTTACATTTTTGACAAATTTTCTCGCAATAACTTACCGCATAAATTAATGCAATAAATCCAGTTTGAAATAAATATAATATAAATACTACCGGTTTTTATATTTTTAAGATATAAATGACGTTTATTTTTCGATATCAAATTTTTTTTCGGGTACATTTACCGTGTAGGAAGTAGTGCAAATATCGTACACAGAGAAAGTGTTTCATAATCCTTTCATGTGTTTATTTTTTGTTATTTGTATTTTTTTATAGTTATATACACTTATGTTGCATTATACCTCTAACGGGTTACCGAACCGCGTCGATTGCACGAGTTGCAGGAATCATCCTGCATTAATTAACAATTGCACAATTCATTCTATTATCCCTTCTTTTTTTTTGGAAATTTATTTTGTTAAAAATAATTATTTCAAAAATTTGTGATATTTTTGAAGATATAAGCTCATCCTGTTGTTACACTCATAAAGAGCTTTCATTTGAGTACACACATGCAATTTTTATATATTTTTCATATATACATATATATAAAATATATAAATATATGAAAAATTTATGTGGGTACTCAAATGAAAGGTCTTGATGAGTACAATGTCAGAGTGAGCTTATATCTTTAAAAATATAAATATTTGACGAGATACAAGGTCATTTCTTAACTATGTATCAAGAGATCATGTGATTATCTTGGAAAAAAATTTTTATTATTCTTTTAAATATATGGATTGTTAAAAAAAAATTTTTTTGTAAGTAAAAAATTTTAATTGTAACATTAAAATATTTTTTTTTTATATGTTATATATAATATGGACATATAAGACCAAAAAATAAATAAAATACTAAAAAGATAATTTAATTGTGAAAGTTAAATGTTGCGCGTGCTTTGAAATTTTTTATTATTCTTGTTTGATGATATTTTTTTTTTACTCTTTTTAAAGAAAATACTTCGAATGTTCTTTGACAAGAGAAAATAAAGAATGTAATCGACGATGAAAGTAGTTGGAATGAATCCAATAGTACTTGTAAGTAAATCGACGCAATATTTAAATCCAATATTATAAATAATTAATAAGCCTATTTTAATATTAAATAATTTTTAATTATTTATATTTAATAAAAATTATTTTATTAATAATAAATGTATATTTTATTTATTTATAACTGTGATAATTATTTCTTCTTTTTATTTTTAGGCGGAGCGTCAGATGGTTGTGGTTTCTGCCAATCGAGAGGTTTTCTTCTGTACATCGGCCATGGAGGTACGGTAATTATAAGAGCCATTAAACATCCAGCAGCAAGAATGTAAAGTGCTTGGGAAAACTCTTGGATTGCGTAGCCCCAGATCAAACCAACTGCCTGTTTAATTATTAATAAATAATAATTATTATTAATATTATTATTGTAATTAATTGATATTGAAGTCAGCTGACAGCTGTCAATTTTTTTTAATAATTAATTACAATAAAAAAAAATACTTAAAAAAATTTTTTTCAATTTTCACATGTAGAATTTTTTTACTAAATTTTTTTCATAAAATTAATTAATTTTTTAAAATATTTTAATTTAATATTTTTATACTTACTCCAAAAAGAGTGACAATAATCCTTGATAATTTTTCAGCTCTTGCTTGACCATCATAGTCCTAAAAAATAAAAAAAAATAATAAACTTAAAATCAGCTGATTGTTTAAAAAAATATAATAATAAAATTAGCCGTCAGCTGTTAATTAAAAAAATTTTTTTTTATTGAAAAAATGATCACAAAAAAATAAAAACAAAATTTTCAATTGTAAAAAACTTGAAAAACAATGCGTGAAATTTTTCAAAAATCGTTTTTAATTTTAATTTAATAATTTAAAGAAAATAAAAATTTAAATAGTTAATTAATTAATAAAAAATATGTTTATAAAAATAATAATGTTTACGTGGCAAATATTTAACCTTAAAAGGAATATTTTATTAATTTTGACATTTATTGACAGGTGAAATAAATAAATCACTTGTTAGAAAATTACAATTTTTTTTATTAGACTCACCATGTGCGTTTGAATTGATTTAAATGATTGAATTAATCCAGCCATTATTATAAATATAAAATTCTCTAATTACACTGCAAATGAATAAATATTACAGACGTAAGTCAAAATAATACACATCATACATTACTTAAATTTAGAACTGCGCATGCGCGAGATTAATCAATATCTAGCGCGCGTTTCGCCATTTTGGTATCATAAATTTAAAATAAAATAATTTTTATTCAAAAATTTTAAAAACAAGTTTCTCAAATTAAAAAAAATTTATTTGTAAATGTGAATTTCTTCTTTTTCAGTGAGAAGAATATATGATGATTTCAGTAGAAATATCGTCGAGAATTTAAAGCGCTAAATTATAGAATAGTATTCTGACAGCTTGCCAATACAATGAAAAATTCAACAATGGTGATATAAATGATAACGCGATTAATTATTATTTATTTCTTCATTAATTAATCATTTATATTAACAAAAGATTTTTTTTCATTAATTTATTTGGAATGTTTTATTAAATTATTTTACATACACAAATTATTTAAATATATTTTTCATATATACATATATATAAAATATATAAATATATGAAAAATTTATGTGGGTACTCAAATGAAAGGTCTTGATGAGTACAATGTCAGAGTGAGCTTATATCTTTAAAAATATAAATATTTGACGAGATACAAGGTCATTTCTTAACTATGTATCAAGAGATCATGTGATTATCTTGGAAAAAAATTTTTATTATTCTTTTAAATATATGGATTGTTAAAAAAAAATTTTTTTGTAAGTAAAAAATTTTAATTGTAACATTAAAATATTTTTTTTTTATATGTTATATATAATATGGACATATAAGACCAAAAAATAAATAAAATACTAAAAAGATAATTTAATTGTGAAAGTTAAATGTTGCGCGTGCTTTGAAATTTTTTATTATTCTTGTTTGATGATATTTTTTTTTTACTCTTTTTAAAGAAAATACTTCGAATGTTCTTTGACAAGAGAAAATAAAGAATGTAATCGACGATGAAAGTAGTTGGAATGAATCCAATAGTACTTGTAAGTAAATCGACGCAATATTTAAATCCAATATTATAAATAATTAATAAGCCTATTTTAATATTAAATAATTTTTTTATAAATTTATAAATAACAATTTATTTCTTCTTTGAAATTTTAAAATTTATAAATAACAATCTATTTCTTCTTTGAATTTTTTAAATTTATAAATTTATAAATAACAATTTATTTCTTCTTTGAAATTTTAAAATTTATAAATAACAATCTATTTCTTCTTTGAATTTTTTAAATTTATAAATTTATAAATAACAATTTATTTCTTCTTTGAAATTTTAAAATTTATAAATAACAATCTATTTCTTCTTTGAATTTTTTAAATTTATAAATTTATAAATAACAATTTATTTCTTCTTTGAAATTTTAAAATTTATAAATAACAATCTATTTCTTCTTTGAATTTTTTAAATTTATAAATTTATAAATAACAATTTATTTCTTCTTTGAAATTTTAAAATTTATAAATAACAATCTATTTCTTCTTTGAATTTTTTAAATTTATAAATTTATAAATAACAATTTATTTCTTCTTTGAAATTTTAAAATTTATAAATAACAATCTATTTCTTCTTTGAATTTTTTAAATTTATAAATTTATAAATAACAATTTATTTCTTCTTTGAAATTTTAAAATTTATAAATAACAATCTATTTCTTCTTTGAATTTTTTAAATTTATAAATTTATAAATAACAATTTATTTCTTCTTTGAAATTTTAAAATTTATAAATAACAATCTATTTCTTCTTTGAATTTTTTAAATTTATAAATTTATAAATAACAATTTATTTCTTCTTTGAAATTTTAAAATTTATAAATAACAATCTATTTCTTCTTTGAATTTTTTAAATTTATAAATTTATAAATAACAATTTATTTCTTCTTTGAAATTTTAAAATTTATAAATAACAATCTATTTCTTCTTTGAATTTTTTAAATTTATAAATTTATAAATAACAATTTATTTCTTCTTTGAAATTTTAAAATTTATAAATAACAATCTATTTCTTCTTTGAATTTTTTAAATTTATAAATTTATAAATAACAATTTATTTCTTCTTTGAAATTTTAAAATTTATAAATAACAATCTATTTCTTCTTTGAATTTTTTAAATTTATAAATTTATAAATAACAATTTATTTCTTCTTTGAAATTTTAAAATTTATAAATAACAATCTATTTCTTCTTTGAATTTTTTAAATTTATAAATTTATAAATAACAATTTATTTCTTCTTTGAAATTTTAAAATTTATAAATAACAATCTATTTCTTCTTTGAATTTTTTAAATTTATAAATTTATAAATAACAATTTATTTCTTCTTTGAAATTTTAAAATTTATAAATAACAATCTATTTCTTCTTTGAATTTTTTAAATTTATAAATTTATAAATAACAATTTATTTCTTCTTTGAAATTTTAAAATTTATAAATAACAATCTATTTCTTCTTTGAATTTTTTAAATTTATAAATTTATAAATAACAATTTATTTCTTCTTTGAAATTTTAAAATTTATAAATAACAATCTATTTCTTCTTTGAATTTTTTAAATTTATAAATTTATAAATAACAATTTATTTCTTCTTTGAAATTTTAAAATTTATAAATAACAATCTATTTCTTCTTTGAATTTTTTAAATTTATAAATTTATAAATAACAATTTATTTCTTCTTTGAAATTTTAAAATTTATAAATAACAATCTATTTCTTCTTTGAATTTTTTAAATTTATAAATTTATAAATAACAATTTATTTCTTCTTTGAAATTTTAAAATTTATAAATAACAATCTATTTCTTCTTTGAATTTTTTAAATTTATAAATTTATAAATAACAATTTATTTCTTCTTTGAAATTTTAAAATTTATAAATAACAATCTATTTCTTCTTTGAATTTTTTAAATTTATAAATTTATAAATAACAATTTATTTCTTCTTTGAAATTTTAAAATTTATAAATAACAATCTATTTCTTCTTTGAATTTTTTAAATTTATAAATTTATAAATAACAATTTATTTCTTCTTTGAAATTTTAAAATTTATAAATAACAATCTATTTCTTCTTTGAATTTTGAAAATTTATAAATTTATAAATAAAAAATTTATTTCTTCTTTAAATTTATAAATATAATTAATTATTAATTATTTACAACAATAATAAAAATTATAATCGACTTATACTACTATTTTGATCACAAATTTGTTGATACGTCGGCCATGTTGAAATTGATGCTGAAGAAATGACATTTTCATTTCGCGCATAATTAACAGCATCATTTACAGTTGGAAATATCATAAATACAGTTGTGACCTTTTCAACTGAATTACATTTTCTAATCATTTCAAAAACAGGTCCTGTAAAATAAAAATATTATTATATTCTTCTTTTTATATTTTTTAGAGAAAATATTTCCGGTGTTATATCAATAAATAAGTGGAATAAATCCATTGAAAACCGGAAGATAAAACGATTGTAAATTCCAAGTAATCATCGATAAATGCTGTAACTAATAGTAAACTACATCGAGATTAATACCTGAGCAACCAGCAAGGTAAACATAAACTCCAATCTTTATATAATCTTCAATTATACCACGTACTGTCGCTACACCAGCTGGGTCAATATGAATTAGCGCTGAAAAATCTATTATCAGTACCTGCAACTGTAATCAATTGGAGAGTAATAATGAGCGCAGATCATCAAATTATTTTAAAATAGTTTGATTTAATTTTTTTACTTATAGAGATAATAAAAACTAACAGTTTTGGTGTCGTCAGGTATTACTTCTTTACTTTCAGATTTGTAGCTATTACTTGATTTCTTTAATGGATCTACACCAGCAGCTTGAACTAATTGCTTTTTGAAGTGTAACTTTGTTGCGAAATTTAGGCCGCCGCAGTAATGGAACATTTGGACGCCTGGAATTTCAACTGTCTAAAAATAATTAGAGAAGAAATGAAAAATTAGATGATAAATGAAAAAAATTAAGAAAAAATTATAAATTACAAAAGAAGAAATGAAACTTTAAAGAAGAAGAAATAAAAAATAAAAAATTGAAGAAGAAATAAAAAATTTTTAAAAGTACTAAAAAATTAAAGAAAATATAAAAATTTTTAAAAGAAAAAATAAAAAATTAAAAAATTAAGGAAGAAATAAAAAATTAAAAATTGAGGAAGAAATAAAAAAAATTTTTAAAGTACTAAAAAATTAAAGAAAATATAAAAATTTTTAAAAGAAGAAATGTAACGTTAAAGAAGAAGAAATAAAAAATTATAAAAGCAATAAATAGTTAAAAAAGAAGAAATGTAACGGTAAAGAAGAAATAAAAAATTAAAGAAGATATAAAAAGTTAACAAAGAAGAAATTTAACGTTAAAAAAGAAGAAATAAAAAATTAAAAAAGATATAAAAAGTTAAAAAAGAAGAAATAAAAACTAAAGAAAAAATAAAAAAGTTAAAGATGAGATAAAAAATTTAACTACCTTGTGATACCTATTGGTGTCTAAATAAAGTTCCGTTCCAGGTACAACAGCTAATTTACAAGTGTATGGTTTCATCGACAGCATTATCAATTTGAGAAGACAAAAAATAGCTCCGACAAGTAATCCATATTCAACATCAAGAATAATTACTGTTAAAAATGTAGATATCCATACAGCAGCGTCGCTTGCTGAGAGTTTGAAAAATTTTATTAAGTCTTTTACTTGCAAGAACATACCCTTCAATGCGACTACGATAATACTCGCTAAAACGCACTGCAAATAATACGCAATAATTATAATTTTTTTTTTAATTAATTTTTTTACTTCGATTTATTAGCATACTCACCCTTGGTAGAGGTTCCAAAAGCGGGCCAATCCAAAGCAATACGAACAATAGTAAAAAACATGATACTAAACTAGCAAGTTGGGTTTTCCCACCAACAGCAGTCTGGACTAGAGATCGCGAGAGCGAGGCAGTGAACGGCATACATGAAAAAAAAGATCCTACAAAATTGCCCAAGCCTTGCGCCATTAATTCCTGATTAGCGTCCACTTGGTAGTTCATTTTTTGAGCAAATATTAGCGCCATCGACATTGATATCGAGTATGATACCATTGTTATCACAAAACAATCAATCATTATCGATGGAAGTAATGAGATTTGAGGCAGTGATGGAACTGGAAGTCTGTTTTCTTAGTTATTAGCTTTAAAATTTATAATTATAGTTTTAAATATAGAAGAAGAAATAGTTAAATTTAGTACCCGACAGGAATATGGCCTACAGTGATGACATAACAAATAAGAAGTAATGCAGACTGAATTTTCAACTGATACTTTTTCAATTTAGATTGACTGTTTGATTTTTACAGATGGATGGAGTACAAGAAACAGTTGCTGGATGACGTCGTAAAAAGAACCAAAAAGTCATGTAATAATACGACTATTCACGACGTTCCTTATTCGATTCGGATAAATTCGACATACAATTCTTAATAAGTGCTTTGCATAAGTTATAAACTAATCGATGATAAAATTAATCCTTTGTTAATACCCTGATATGATTAGATTATTGGTTACAATATATATATATATAAAGTTAATCCATTTAAAAGTACTCAGTCATTTTTTGACTTCATTCGTTAAATAAATTTTATTTTGTAACGATGAATTATGAAAAAAGTAGCAAGAAAAATTTTTTTAACGCACTTTGCAAAGTATTGGTTAAGATTTATCTTGAAAAGAATTTCGAATTAAATTCAGAAGCTAATAATATAACGAATAAAACAAGTGGGAACAAAGTTTAAAAATAGTTACATAAAAAATCTAGATATCATTTATGATTACATTTGTTGTTTATCGAGATAATAACTTTTTTTTTCTTCACTTACATAAGGTGAGTTATGTAACAACAGATAATTGATACTTGGTATTGTTATTAATAATAAATACTTTATAGGTTCAATAGGTTGCAGAGCGTGTCTTCAATTCATAAGATTGAAAATCATTGAAATTAAAAGCTTGCATCATGTATTCAAATTTCAAGAAAAAGATGCTGAGTTTTTTTATTAACAATGATAAAAATTTTTGATCTGAAAATATCAGGTAGATTTTTTCTAACACAAAAATGAACTGATCTTTAAAGGCCAGTTTTTCAATCCAGGATTAAATTTTATCCAATGATGAAATATATCTATATATTTCATATATATTAATATGCTGGCAATAATAATAATAATACTTTCATCCTGGATTGAAAAACTGAACCTAATAGTTGTTATTACACGGAAAGAACAAGATGACACTGGATATCATCCCAGATTATACTCAGTGATATTTGTGGTAAAAAAAAATTTCAGATAATAGCTAGAAAAATCCAGATTATATTGCGTGATATCTGGATTATACTCATTATAATCTGGATTATACTCATTATAATCTGGATTATACTCATTATAATCTGGATTATACTCATTATAATCTGGATTATACTCATTATAATCTGGATTATACTCATTATAATCTGGATTATACTCATTATAATCTGGATTATACTCATTATAATCTGGATTATACTCATTATAATCTGGATTATACTCATTATAATCTGGATTATACTCATTATAATCTGGATTATACTCATTATAATCTGGATTATACTCATTATAATCTGGATTATACTCATTATAATCTGGATTATACTCATTATAATCTGGATTATACTCATTATAATCTGGATTATACTCATTATAATCTGGATTATACTCATTATAATCTGGATTATACTCATTATAATCTGGATTATACTCATTATAATCTGGATTATACTCATTATAATCTGGATTATACTCATTATAATCTGGATTATACTCATTATAATCTGGATTATACTCATTATAATCTGGATTATACTCATTATAATCTGGATTATACTCATTATAATCTGGATTATACTCATTATAATCTGGATTATACTCATTATAATCTGGATTATACTCATTATAATCTGGATTATACTCATTATAATCTGGATTATACTCATTATAATCTGGATTATACTCATTATAATCTGGATTATACTCATTATAATCTGGATTATACTCATTATAATCTGGATTATACTCATTATAATCTGGATTATACTCATTATAATCTGGATTATACTCATTATAATCTGGATTATACTCATTATAATCTGGATTATACTCATTATAATCTGGATTATACTCATTATAATCTGGATTATACTCATTATAATCTGGATTATACTCATTATAATCTGGATTATACTCATTATAATCTGGATTATACTCATTATAATCTGGATTATACTCATTATAATCTGGATTATACTCATTATAATCTGGATTATACTCATTATAATCTGGATTATACTCATTATAATCTGGATTATACTCATTATAATCTGGATTATACTCATTATAATCTGGATTATACTCATTATAATCTGGATTATACTCATTATAATCTGGATTATACTCATTATAATCTGGATTATACTCATTATAATCTGGATTATACTCATTATAATCTGGATTATACTCATTATAATCTGGATTATACTCATTATAATCTGGATTATACTCATTATAATCTGGATTATACTCATTATAATCTGGATTATACTCATTATAATCTGGATTATACTCATTATAATCTGGATTATACTCATTATAATCTGGATTATACTCATTATAATCTGGATTATACTCATTATAATCTGGATTATACTCATTATAATCTGGATTATACTCATTATAATCTGGATTATACTCATTATAATCTGGATTATACTCATTATAATCTGGATTATACTCATTATAATCTGGATTATACTCATTATAATCTGGATTATACTCATTATAATCTGGATTATACTCATTATAATCTGGATTATACTCATTATAATCTGGATTATACTCATTATAATCTGGATTATACTCATTATAATCTGGATTATACTCATTATAATCTGGATTATACTCATTATAATCTGGATTATACTCATTATAATCTGGATTATACTCATTATAATCTGGATTATACTCATTATAATCTGGATTATACTCATTATAATCTGGATTATACTCATTATAATCTGGATTATACTCATTATAATCTGGATTATACTCATTATAATCTGGATTATACTCATTATAATCTGGATTATACTCATTATAATCTGGATTATACTCATTATAATCTGGATTATACTCATTATAATCTGGATTATACTCATTATAATCTGGATTATACTCATTATAATCTGGATTATACTCATTATAATCTGGATTATACTCATTATAATCTGGATTATACTCATTATAATCTGGATTATACTCATTATAATCATGTATGCCTAAAGTGATTAGTATAATTTTTATCAATTAAACAGATATGAATAACAAATTATTCACACAAATTTTAACTGTAGACTTGATTAGATTATAGTTATCAAGAGCTATGAAAAATATAAAAGCCCAAGTGCATTTTTAAAAATATTACACTATTTTCAATGATTAGTTTATTTCTATAAGTGTTTTTATTTTATGTCATTACTACTTAAAACCCATAAAATTATTAAAGATGACACCAAAAGAACCGGAGATTTCTTCTCCGATAATCTTGGCGGAATATTCTGAAGAAATAATCCAAGAATTATTCAACGTGAAGCTTCCTCTAGATTGGAAAATATTAAAAAAAGAAGAAAAGAGTGAACTGTTGCTTAAATGGGCCCGAGAAGCTTTTCCTAACGTACCTGAATCGCTGATTCCGATGACAGTGGGGTTGACAGTTGATGGCGACTCTGGAATATCAATGGATAAAAAACCTGATTGGCTGGACCATGAAAAATTTTTGAGGGGTCAAAAGTTTGCTCAGGATAATATTTTTGGATTGTATTTCTCCGTATTGCTGACTTTGTTCAGCTCTATGTCGTTTGAAGAAGGTTTCAAGCCTCTTGTTGCCAGCAAACAAACATCGGAACCCTACAAGGCGTTTAAAAGGTACTTGTATTAATTTTTACTACACGGAGAAAATTAAATGATAGGGGTTATTATACTAAATTTGTAGCTCCAATCACCTGGGATGATTAAAACATTTTTCAATGCTAAGATGGTTAGTGCTATTATTTTTTTGTGATAGCAGATACCATTTTTTTTAGTAAAAGTTACAATCAGGATGATAACAGTCACTATCAGGATGGTTATGTTTAATATGAAGGATAGCAATTAGTATTATTGAATTCTATGAAAAAATTGATCAAAAAGTAAATCATTTTCAAGTACACGGAAAGAAAATTTAAAAAAATATAATATCCAATATCATCTTGTTTTTTCCGTGTAAGAGATAAAATTGTCTAAAATTTTAAACAAATTAATTTTTTATAATAATATTGCTCATTTAATAAAAAAAAAATTTTTTCTCTCTGAAAAAGATAAAATTAGAAAAAAAAAAATAATACTTACTTTTAAAACTTCATTATTAAATATAATTGCTAATATTGTAATTCCAGATATTATAGTTGCAGTGACATTTATATTATCTAATAAATTAAAAACATCATAATAAGTCTGTAATAAAAATAAATAAATAAATTAATCATTTAAGAAAGAAGAAAAATAAATAAATATTGTAGATCAAAGGTAAGCATTTTCTTCAAGGAGAAATAAAAAAAATAATTTTATGTCTAACTACAATCTAATAAAATTATTGTTATTATTTTTATTGGTATTAAATTATCAGTCTGACTGGTTTCTAACGTCACAAGTTGTCCTCGCGTAAAAATGAATACCGCGAAAGCAATTACCGTAAAGTGTGACTGAAGAAATATATAAGATATATATTTAAGGAAATAATTATTGTAACAAGACTGATCCTTAATACATTTATCATTATTAATGATCATTATCACTTACGTATACAACTTTAAGAATTCCACGACGTTTTATGAGCTCCAGTCCCAGCAGATCTTTTATTTGCGAGGTAAACACGTGAACAGCAGCTCCTGTTGTAAATCCGCTAACAAGCGCGTCAGATAATAAAGATGATATCAATCCGAGGCGCAATACATACATTATTAACTAGAAGATTTTAATGGTTATTGTAATTTATTATTTGATTGGTGGAAAAATAAAAAAAAATACTTGGATTATCGCGACTCCGAATGTTACAACAGTCGCTACTTCTAGAGGCGAATACTGAGGAGTATTCGATTCTGGGATATTTATTAGTAATGATGAATTTGTATTTTTTAAATTTTCTTGATTAATGTTACTGTAAGTCAATACAACTTTTCCTGTCATCATGCAAACAACTGCAAATGTTCCTGAAATAAAGAAGAAATAACTAAATTTATTTAATAGTTCATTATTAATATTATTAATTTAAAACTTACCCATTGAATTGTGTCGAGATGTTCCGAAAATCATGTAAACTAAAACTGGAAAAAATGCCATGTACATTCCAACAACTGGAGGAACATTTCCTAGCATGGCGTAAGCCATTCCTGGAAAATTGATTTATTTATAAATTCTTAGAATTAAATTTAACAATTAGAAGCAATTCTTGGAGTTGAATTAATTGGCTTGAAGAAAAATAAATATAAAATTAATTAAATTAAATTAAACTGCAAAAAAAATTAACTAATTAATATTTTTCAAGTAATATAAATTATATTTTAGTAAGAAATTTTTATTTAAGCATTGAGTCATTTCTTCTTTAAATAAAATAAACTAGCAAAATTGTGACTTGTGAAAATTAATTATAAAAAATTAAAATTTTCCTTTATTAAATAATGACTTTTGTTAAATTGCACTGTTTTTTTTTTTAATATTGGTATTTTTAAAGATATAAGCTCATTATGATGTTACACTCATCAAGAGCTTTCATTTGAGTACCCACATGCATTTTTTATATATTTTTCATATATACATATATATAAAATATATAAATATATGAAAAATTTATGTGGGTACTCAAATGAAAGGTCTTGATGAGTGTAATCTCGGGATGAGCTTATATTTTTGAAATTTTCAGTAGTTGACAAGATACAAGGTCATTTCTTCCTTATTTATCTAGAGATAGAATTTTTTTAAATTCAACCTAAATACTTTTTATAATAAAAGAGTGTTTTCTCCGTGTAATTGCAGTTACAATTATTACCTTGAGGTATATGCATAACAGCTACGGTAATTCCCGCAGCGATGTCACCCAGCAAGTCATTTCTCCACTGGTAATTCGGTAACCAGTCAAGAATCGGAAGCGATTTCTTCAGGCATGATGTTATTTTAAAGTTTTTGTACTTATTCTTCACCGAGCGCGATACTAAAATTAATTTAAATATTTAAAATAATAATCAAATATTTTTTTTTTTTTTATATAAATTATTATAAAAAATTTTGTTAATTTTAATCGACTTACTAGATTTATCTGGCTCGGCATAGTCATAATAACGATCAATATCTTCCTGCTGGTAAACTGGCCGTCGGATTATAAGCTCAATATTATTTGTCATCTCATTACTCTTATCTACAATTTTAAAATAAAAAAAAAAAAAAATTATATTTTTGTTCGCTAAATATTTTATAAAAATTTTCATCAATTTTTTTTTTATTAAAAAAATTAAAAGAATAATCTTCACATGTCAAAAATTTAAAAACATTATACGCGCAATTTTTTTTAGCTAATTTTAGTATAATATTTTTTAAATACTAAAAAAATCCCAAACGTGTCAACGTACGATAAAAAAAAAATTAAAAAAGAAGAAATAATCTTTTCGTAAACAAAATAAGCTAAAAATAAATTAATAAACCAGTAACTTAATTCGCTGTTTAAAAAATTAGATAATATATTTTAAAAATATTTATAATTAACAAAAAAGCTTTTATAGTCTTACCGCAATCATATTTATTATTTTTATTGGTAATTAACCGACTAGTCTCCATATTTTAATTGTTTAAAAAAAAAAGCGAGCTAATAAAAAGTGAAAGTTAATTTTTTACAGCCAGTTAAAGTTATTTCGATAAAATAAGCCACTGATATTGAAGAAAAACAAATCGACACGTTACTCTACGTCAATGATAAGAATTATTTAGATATAACAGCCGAAACTGGACACTATCCACGAAAAAACACTCCGGTCATTAAATTAATAATCTAAAATATTTAATTACTCCTGTTGTATTTATTTTAACGAAATAAGTGAGCTCTCAAGATGATTACACAACATCATCAATGAGTCCAATAAATTACAGAGAGAGATGCGTTGATTTTTATTCATTTGTATGGTCACGCGGCTATCTCAACTCTCAATACAACTTATATATATCTTTATTAATCTGAGTGGGATGGATGATTATTATATTAACGCTCGCTTTACGATATAATACACATTTACTGTTCTACTCACATATTTTCTTTTAAACTTACAATACTTGTCACGTTGTCACGTACTTTTATTCGCTTTGAGAATTAAATCAAGTGTTAATAAAATATAAATACACCGCATTTTGTTATTCATTAGATACAATACGCTAATTTACTTTTTATTTTCGCTTATCGTATAATTAGACCCGAAAAATAAATATTTTTAAATAATAATTATGAAATTTTTTAAATTACTAAGATAAAAGTCGCTTTTTTTGATAAAAAAAATTTATTGCTTTGATTTTTATTGGTTTGTTTTGTTTAAAAATTTTTTAATAAATAATTTATTATTTTAAATAGTGTATAAGCATATTTAAATATTAAATTAAGACATAAAATACAATTTTTTAAAATATGCCATGTGAAGAAATAAAAAATTATATTTTATTCTAATTAATTATTTTAATAGATAATTAAATTTTTTAATATATTATTAAATATTAATTTTAGTTTACAAAGCGGTGAGAAGAAATTTTTAAATATATTTTATTGCAAGTGATTTTTCTATTTAAATATTTCTTCTTTATTAAAATTTCATTTTTTTAAGAAATTTTTTACTGAGAAAAAAATTTCTTTAAAAAAAATCGGCAATATAGTGATAATAAATTAATTTTTTTAAAATTTTATTTCTTTGCTGAAGAAATAAAAAATCTTTACGGTAATTTTTTTGTTAAAAGAAATTTCTTTTGATTTGGAAAAAAACAAAGTGCGAATTTTCTTATAAAATTATTTTTTTTCACAAATTTTTAGAATTTTTTTTCGAGAAAAAATTTTTTATTTCTTCAGCTAAAGAATAAATTTTTTTAAAGGAAGTTTACTTAATAATTAATGCACAATTACCAAATGCTGTTAATAAATTAATAAATGAAATGATTAAATTAATCAAGTACCTTACTTCCCAAGAGATATTTAAGAACTAATCTCCTATTTCAACTTAAAGACAAACTTATTATTAAATAAAAACTTGGGACATTACATCGATGTCAAGAAAACGATTTCTCTGATCTTGAATAATCACGAACGGTTGTTACGAAATTTAATTATTTACTTATTTTTCTTTTGCTCTAATTATCTCAAGTCAAGAACACGGGCCAATTTTACTGATAATTTCTTTTTTTTAACAAACCAAATCTCTCAAATTTGAAACTCTTAATTTAATTATTTAAATAATAGAGTTAATATAAATTATAAAAGTTAATAAATTATTTATAACACAGTTAATTTTTTCATTTTATAAAAACATTTTCAATTTACTAAAAAATAATAATAATTTTTCAGTTAGTAAAAAATAAAATTTGAATTTTATTAAAATTGTGGGAGTACTTTTCCACTCTTAAAAACTTTCCGTCAATCACTGTACTCTTCGGGTTATAAAATCCCTTCTCCGGCATTTAAGAGGCTAAAAAAATATCCCCGACAAAATATCTTCGACAAAATATCCCAAAAAAAATATCCCCGACAAAATATCAAAAAAAAAAACCAAAAAAAAATATCCCCGACAAAATATTCTCGAAAAAATATCCCCGACAAAATATCCCAAAAAAAAATATATCCCCGACCAAATATCGCCGACAAAATATCTCTGAAAAAATATCCCAAAAAAATATCCCAAAAAAAATATCCCCGAAAAAATATCGCCGACAAAATATCTCTGAAAAAATATCCCAAAAAAATATCCCAAAAAAAATATCCCCGAAAAAATATCGCCGACAAAATATCTCTGAAAAAATATCCCAAAAAAATATCCCAAAAAAAATATCCCCGAAAAAATATCGCCGACAAAATATCTCTGAAAAAATATCCCAAAAAAATATCCCAAAAAAAATATCCCCGAAAAAATATCGCCGACAAAATATCTCTGAAAAAATATCCCAAAAAAATATCCCAAAAAAAATATCCCCGAAAAAATATCGCCGACAAAATATCTCTGAAAAAATATCCCAAAAAAATATCCCAAAAAAAATATCCCCGAAAAAATATCGCCGACAAAATATCTCTGAAAAAATATCCCAAAAAAATATCCCAAAAAAAATATCCCCGAAAAAATATCGCCGACAAAATATCTCTGAAAAAATATCCCAAAAAAATATCCCAAAAAAAATATCCCCGAAAAAATATCGCCGACAAAATATCTCTGAAAAAATATCCCAAAAAAATATCCCAAAAAAAATATCCCCGAAAAAATATCGCCGACAAAATATCTCTGAAAAAATATCCCAAAAAAATATCCCAAAAAAAATATCCCCGACCAAATATCGCCGACAAAATATCTCTGAAAAAATATCCCAAAAAAATATCCCAAAAAAAATATCCCCGAAAAAATATCGCCGACAAAATATCTCTGAAAAAATATCCCAAAAAAATATCCCAAAAAAAATATCCCCGAAAAAATATCGCCGACAAAATATCTCTGAAAAAATATCCCAAAAAAATATCCCAAAAAAAATATCCCCGAAAAAATATCGCCGACAAAATATCTCTGAAAAAATATCCCAAAAAAATATCCAAAAAAAAAATATCCCAAAAAAATATATTCCAAAAAAAATATCCCCGACAAAATATCCCAAAAAAAAATATCCCCGATACTAAATATCACACAAAAACCATGATAAAAGGGCACAATACGGTAACAAGCTTATATGTTAGTCTACTGTCAAAAAAACACACACAAAATCCATGATAAAAAGTCACAACACGGTAACAAGCTTATGTGTTGGTAATTTATTTATTTAAGATATTTTTTCCAGGGATATTTTGTCGGAGGATCAAGAATAATTGAACCATAGTTATAACTTAAATAAATTGCTGAAGTAAAAAACTAAAGACTACTACATAAAAAAATTCTAAAACAAATTAAAGTATAACAACGGCTTAGTGTGAATCAACTTAAAACAATACAATTGTCCACTCAGCTCGTATGCGTAATTACATTAATGATAATTCACATCCGATAATCTATATACAAACGTAGCGTGCGTACGATAAAAATTAATAGAAACAAAAAGTTCTTTGTAATATGATACAATTATTATTATTATTATTAATTTTTTTTTATTAATTCTACTTACTTTACTCAAATTACTAATGTTTAATTATAAATTGTACTTAATAATAATAATCATAATTAAATTAAAAATATTATAAGAAGAAATAAGCAATACGTTCAACTTGACACTAAACACTCGATACAAGTGATGATGCTTTAAATAAGATAGCTCATTAACATTTAATAAAATTATCAAAGTCGCTGTTTTATTATAAAAATAATAATAATAATAATAATTATCATTAATTAAAACAAACCTTCTACCACTTTTCACACCACGTAATGATTAAATACAAACTGACAATGAAAGAAGAAAAAATCAACTACTTTAAAATTAGTATTCTAAAAACGAATCAACAATCATCATAATTTAAAAACTAAAATTAAATTACATGTATACATATGTTACAAAACAATATTAAAAAACACTTAATTTTAAAATAAATATTAATTATTACTTGGATATTATTTTAAAAATAACACAAATTTAATAAATAAATTTATAGAGTAGTTTGATTTAAAAAATTGATATTAAAGTGACGAGTAGATAAAAATTATAAGTTAAAAATGTAGAGTATATAATAAGGTGTATTTTTATCAAATAAGTTTATTTGATCTTGGCACACTAGACTCAACTCTATACTACAATTACAGATCTTCGTGTACATGGCCGTTACAATGAATTTTATTTAGTATCTTAAGACCTACTTATATTAGTATTTTCAAGGGCGAATATCAACTGTATACGAACGAATTTATTTTGTTGACACGCGGATGTACTTTATAAATATTAAACACCTTTAAACTTGTCAGATACATATTTTTTTTTTTTAATTTATAAAAAAACATAGCGACTGCAAGATTGCTAGTATAGATTAACATTTCTTCTTCAATAAACTGAAGTAATTTACTTAATTTCCTATTTTAACTTACAACTATCTTCAAATAAATGAACTTAAGTAAATTATGGCCCTAATTCAAGTATTCATCCCATTAATAATAATTAAAATAATAAATAGTTTGTCTTTAGTGAACAAATCATTAGAAATAGGAGAAACATGGGAAGAATATGACGATCCTCTTTTAGGAGTTCCCCTCAAATTTAACAATTTGGTCACTAATATATCCAGCGAAGATGAAACAGTGGATTACAATCCCTTAGTAGGTGCTCCTATTAATAAAACGTGGAGTGATTTATACCTGTTAACTCAAGATGAAAACTTGGACGAGTCTTTCTTCTTAAACTGGAACGTCGCAGAGACTATTCGTGACGCAGCTTATTATATCCGTGATCACAAATTCAACGACTTTGATCGGCGTTATTATAGAAATATGGGTGATTACGAAAAAACAAGTAGTAGTAGATTGTACCAAGAGTTTGCTAAGCCCAGATTAAAATCCCTGCATTGGCAAGTTTTGAAGTACTGCAATGGCGGATTTTTTCAGTGTCTCAAGTATGTTGACAGCATGATTAAAAAAACGTCACCTAAGCGGCTTGATGATATTGTATATGTGATTATTAAAAATAATTGGAGTAGAAAAACTCACAATCAGCAAATAAATGTTCTTGATAATCAATGCAAATCTTCGCGTGATAATTATTCACCGTTTCAAGGACCTCTTGGTATTTCTTCTTTCTTTCTTCCTCATTTTTTTTCTTTTATTATTATTATTATTATTATTATTATTATTATTATTATTATTATTATTATTATTATTATTATTATTATTATTATTATTATTATTATTATTATTAATAATTTTTTTTTCTAACTATTAAACTGAAGATATATTAATAAATTTTTTCTCTATAAATATTTTTACATTATTTTCTAATAATAATTACTTACTTTGGAAGATTTAAAAAAAATTGTAAAAAAAAAATGATCAAAAAAATTTAATTGTTATCAAATTTTAATTTTTTAGAGCGTTTTCAATGGCGAACATCTGTCAGTTATTATTTATGCTGGTACACAATATTGAATAGACCTGAAATGAAACATTTTAATGAATCTTGTGATAATTTTGCCAATTGTCTTGATGATAAATACTTTACTAATAATAAAGATCCACGAGCTGATGATACAATACCATTTGCATGCGCATTTTATAGCTTTTGTCCTGATCCTTGCTGCCCTTTGAAATATGTTTCTAATATTTTAGATTGTTCTAAAAGTCTATTGAATCCATGCTTGATTAATAGTAATAAAGGTAACAAAAAAAATAATTATGAAAAATTTTTTAAGAAAAATTTGCCAGAAATTAAAAAATTTAATTTTAAATTAAATAAAATATTTCAGAATATAACAATTGTTATTTTCCATTTGAAAATAATTACAACTTCAATTCACTGATGAGCAATAAATTGAATTTAACCTGCGATTGTGACGAACCAGGATACGAATGGTCGTCAAAATTCGGACTATGCATAGATATCGATGAATGTTCAACAAATCTTCATGATTGTTGGCCAGAATTTCATACAGTTTGCGTTAATTTGCCGGGAAGTTTTGACTGTATTTGCCAGCTCGGATATGAGTACGACAATGAAACAGAGAGGTGTAAAAATAACTACCCTCTTCAAAATATTCTCAAACAATCTTTATCGATTGTTAGTTCAACTCCGCAAAGCTTGTTCGATAATATCGTTAATTTTTTAACAAAAAAAATTGATATTTTGTAAGAAAATCATTAAAATTTTTATGTTTATTGATAAGTAATTATTTCTTCAGTGATTATAAATAAATATGGATAAAAACGCATGTGCAAAAAAATTAACATCCATTATCTGCAGGGCGTAAAGTATTAAGTAACTTTTGTACAAGTTTCATCACAGGTTTAATTGGTCTTTTTCCAATAGAATAATTTTTGTCTATTTCTAAGCAAGTACCATCGGAATCTGATGCCGGCCAGTTTAGATCTCCTAGTATTGGATCTGTTGCATTTGGTGTCGGATTCCTGATCATCAAAAGTAATTAAATTATCATAAATTTTTATTTTTTTTTTATTTATTTATTTGATCCTCGGCGAAAAAAATTTTAATTTTTGTAAATTTTAATTTTTATAAATTATAAAAATAACTTACCCATATTTAGCAAAATTAGTCCAAAGTTTAACCATCCTACTGCGCTGCTTGCTAATAGAACTCTGAGGATTAAGAGTTTGATTCCTATGAGACACCCAAAAAATATGAGCGATGTCATCAGAGTGAGCTGTACCATTCAAAAAATTTCCCTCAACTTTGTGGATCGCTTGAGGATAATCAAACGAATTTTTATAGTAATAAATCGGTTGTTTACTATTCTCGATTAAATATTTCTGAGTACGGTCAATACCGTCCTTGAAAGATACATCAGTGGTCAAGTCCAATACTACATAAATTACATCAGTCGTTAAAGTACCTAAATCAGTCAGGCCTGTTGATACTATATTCTTCAGTATGTCTAAGTTTAAAATTGTGTTTATTCCCGGTAGACTGATAAATTGATTAATCGTTTGATTTACAGACTGCAAAAAAGTCGTAACGTCTGACGCAAATGATAAAGTTTCTAAATCAACGAAGCCGATTATTTGCGGGACGTGATTGAAGTCACCGGACTCGTATTTCTTTATTGTACATTCGTTTAAAAATGGTGCCTTTGATACTGAAGGGTATTCGATCGTTGGATTAAATGGTAAATCAAGCTGTAATTAACTTATTAATTTGAAAATTTTCAATTTACAGAAAAAAAAATTGTTGATACTTACAAGGGTCATATTTTTTGTCCCTTCAATAATTTGTGCAGCCGTAACATTTTTTAATTTTTCTAAAAGAACTGTTTTATTGTCAGTAGTTATTCCTAGTATTTCTCCGAGATAAAAACTTCGTGAAACAGCTTCATCTGGGCGATAAAATGCCCAAAAATTCAACGGAGTTCCACTCATGTATATTGCTCCGTGAAATAATCCTAAAATCAATTATTTTCGAGAGCTTCATCTTCCTGAGTTGAGTAGAAAAATTCTTAAGAAAGAATTACCTTTAGAAAGAGGAGATAAAACATGGAACCCAACACTTGCAGATCCAGCGCTTTGTCCAAAAATAGTAACCCGATTAGGGTCGCCTCCGAATTTATCAATGTTTCGCTGCACCCAGCGCAGCGCAAGAGCCTGGTCCTTCAATCCCGCATTACCACTCGCAGCTGAAATGTTCAGTGACAAAAATCCGAGAGCTCCTAGGCGGTAATTCATCGCAACAATTACAACATCATCTTCGATTAAAAGATCTGGACCATATCTTGTTCTATTGACGTATCCGGTGACGAACGCTCCTCCGTAAATCCAAACCATTACGGCGCGTAATTCATTGTCCGTAGAATTGATCTTTTTAAATTTACACAACATTAATTTATTATTATAATTATGATACTGAAATCAGTAAACACCTCACGATTTTTTTAATTTTTTTTAATAAATAAATTAAAAAAATTTTTTTAATAAATAAATCCTGAAAGAAAAAATTTTTTTTTCAATTTCTAGAAGTGGAATTTTTTTATAAAAATTTTTTAAACTAATTTAATTGTTATAAAAATTTGTCATTAATGTTAGCAGTCACTTGATCATTTCTTAATTATTTAGCAACTTAAATTATTTTTAAAAAATTGTATTTTTAATTTTTAAAAATTTTTCCATGTCAATTTTATTTTTTTCATTTTTTTTGCCATAATTTATTTGTTAAAAAAATTAAAAAAATTTTCAAATATCTGCTAAATTAATTATTATTATAAAAATCTAAAAAATTGACAAATGTCTGTTAAATTTCAGTATTATTTATAAAAAATTTTTAATAATAAATAATTAACAATACTAACTTTAGGTGTGTAAACATTAAGATAAAGACAGTCTTCATGTCCATCAAAGAAATTGTCTTCATAATTCCATTGAGGACAAACACTTGCTTCTCTAGTTGTATTACGGACACCCTTCCACTCATCAACTTCTTCTGGAGGCTGTAAGAGTTTAATTAATATTAATCTTTAATTAATAATTATTATTATTATTATATATGTGAAGAAATATAATTTACTTGAAATCTTAAACGACCAACTGGAGGTTTGCCATATGGAACGCCTTCATAACTCGAAAAAGGAATATTTTTTGCAACAGAGCGTAAAATTTTACCCCGAATTGAGCCTTTGTCAGTTTTTATGACCTCTGTTGGTGTAAATTGAGCTGAATATTTAATCAGAAGAAATATTACTGAAAAATAAAAACAATTCATATTATTATTACAAGTGTGTATTGTAAAATTGAATATTAAGTGAAGACTAATATTCTTCTTTTAACTTACTCAATTTATAAACAAATGTGAAAATTTTTTTTTCCTTATACAATTTACAGGTATCATAAATTAAGTGAATATTAACTGATATGATTAGAACAAGCGGTTAACTCAATGTCACTTCGTTCATAAAATGTGAAACTTATTAGCACATTTACAAGAAATTATCAGTTTTCTCTAATTATTCATTTTTCAATTGTTAGTAATTGTCTACAATTACAATTCGGTGCGGTAACTTCACTTGTTTTAAATTTTTAAATTTATATTTTTTCTGTGTACAACTTTTCTCCCGACAATAAAGAGCGTTAATTTATCTTCTGCCGAAAATGTCACGTTAACCTAACTTTTATTATGACACTGAAGTTGGCAGACATTAAAAATTATTTTAAAAGTTTATAATAATGCAATTGTTATAAAAAAAATTAAATTAATAAATTCCGCATGTGAAAATTAATAAAAATTACAAGTGAAAATTTTTAGAAACATTTTTTTATTGTAAATTTGTTGAAAAAATTTTTTTTAATTGACAGCTGACTGCTAACTTCAGTATGATACTTTTATAACACTGAAGTTGGCAGACAAAAATTTTTTTAGACTGTTATAGCAATTTAGTTATTATTAAAAAAATTTAATTAAAAAGTTTGACAAGTGAAAATTAATAAAAATTACAAGTGAAAATTTTTAGAA